>JAECWX010000283.1:0-11255 GCA_018151165.1 Drosophila arawakana | reverse complement strand
TTTGCAGCAAATTGTTTGCAGCAAATTGTTTTAAATTGTTGCAGCTAATTGTTTGCAGCAATTTGTTTGCAGCAAATTGTTTGCAGCAAATTGCTTGTAGCAATTTTGTTTGCAGCAAATTGTTTTGCTGCAAATTTAGCTTATAGTAAATTTGTGTGCAGTCAAACTTTGTATGGTTAGAAAATTGTTGGAGCAAATTGTTTGTAACAAATTTTTTGAAGCACATTGTTTGCAAGTAATTATTGTGGAGCAATTGTTTGCAAAAATTGTTTGCAGCAAATTTGTTTGCAACAAACTGTTTCGGCAAATTGTTTGTAGCAAATTGTTTGTAGCAAATTGTTTGCAGCCAACTTGTTTGCAGCAAATTGTTTGTAGCAAGTTGTTTGGCAGCAAATTGTTTGCAGCCAACTTTTTTGGTAATTAGTTGCAAATTGTTTGCAGCAAATTGTGTGCAGCAAATTGTTTGGAGAAATTTTTTTGCAGCAAATTGTTGGTAGCAAATTGTTTGGGAAGGAAATTTGTGTGCAGCAAATTGTGTTGAAAAGCCAATTGTTTGCAGCAAATTGTTGGCAGCAAATTGTTTGTAAGAAATTGTTTGCAGCAAATTGTTAAAGTAATGTTTGAAGCAAATTTTGTTCGCAGCAAATTGTTTAAAGTCAAATTGTTTGCAGCAAATTGTTTGAAGCAAATTTGTTCGTAGCAAATTGTTTGAAGCAATTTTTTGTAGCAAATTGTTTGAGTAAATTGTTTGTAGCAAATTGTTTGCGTTGAATTTATTTGTAAAGCAAATTGTTTTTTGTAAAAAGAAAATTGTTTGCAGCAAATTGTTTGAAAAAAATTGTTTGCAGCAAAATTATTTGCAGCAAATTGTTTGCAGCAAATTGTTTGCAGCAAATTGTTTGTTTCAGCAATTTGTTTGCAGCAAACTTGTTTGCCGTAAATTGTTTGTAGCAAGTTGTTTGTAGCAAATTGTTTGTAGCAAATTTTTTGCAGCAATTGTTTGCAGCAAATTTGTTTGCAGCAAATTGTTTGCAGCAAATTTTTTGCAGCAAATTGTTTGCAGCAAATTGTTTGTAGCAAATTGTTTGCAGCAAATTGTTTGCAGCAAATTTGTTTGCAACAAATTGTTTCCCAGCAAATTGTTTGCAGCAAATTGTTTGCAGCAAATTGTTTGCAACAAATTGTTGTGCAGCAAATTGTTTGTAGCAAATTGTTTGCAGCAAATTGTTGGTAGCAAATTGTTTGTAGCAAATTGTTTCCAGCAAATTTGTTTGCAGCAAATTGTTTGCAGGCAAATTGTTTGTAGCAAATTTGTTTGCAGCAAATTGTTTGCAGCAAATTGTTTGCAGCAAATTGTTTGCAGCAATTGTTTGCAGGCAAATTGTTTTGCAGCAAATTGTTTGCAGCAAATTGTTTGCAAAAATTGTTTGCAGCAAATTGTTTGCAGCAAATTGTTTGCAGCAAATTGTTTGCAGCAAATTGTTTGCAGCAAATCGATTTGTAACAAATTATTTGCAGCAAATTGTTTCGCAGCAAATTGTTTGCAGCAAATTGTTTGGCAGCAAATTGTTCGTAGCAAATTGTTTGCAGCAAATTGTTTGCAGCAAACTTGTTTGCAGCAAATTGTTTGCAGCAAATTGTTTGCAGCAAATTGTTTGCAGCAAATTGTTTGAAGCAAATTGTTTGTAGCAAATTGTCTTGCAGTAAATTGTTTGCAGCAAATTGTTCGCAGCAAATTGTTTGCAGCAAATTGTTTGCAGCAAATTGTTTGTAGCAAACTGTTTGTAGCAAATTGTTTTTAGCAAATTTTGTTTTCAGCAAATTGTTTGCAGCAAATTGTTTTTTGTTTGCAGCAAATTGTTTGCAGCAAATTGTTTGTAACAAATTGTTTGTAGCAAATTGTTTGTAGCAAATTTGTTTGCAGCAAATTGTTTGCAGCAAATTGTTTGCAGCAAATTGTTTGCAGCAAATTGTTTTTAGCAAATTGTTTGCATCAAATTGTTTGCAGCAAATTGTTTGCAGCCAAATTGTTTGCAGCAAATTGTTTGCAGCAAATTTGTTTAGCAAATTGTTTTTAGCAAATTGTTTGCAGCAAATTGTTTGCAGCAAATTGTTTGCAGCTAATTGTTTGCAGCAAATTTGTTTTTAGCAAATTGTTTTTAGCAAATTGTTTTAGCAAATTGTTTGCAGCAAATTGTTTGCAGCAAATTTGTTTGCAGCAAATTTGTTTGCAGCAAATTGTTTGAGCAAATTGTTTGCAGCAAATTGTTTTGCAGCAAATTGTTTGCAGCAAATTGTTTGCAGCAAACTGTTTGCAGGCAAATTTGTTTGCAGCAAATTTGTTTGGGAGCAAATTCTTTCTAGCAAAATTGTTTGCAGCAAATTGTTTGTAGCAAATTGTTTGCAGCAAATTTTGTTTGCAGCTAATTGTTTTTCGGCAAATTGTTTGCATCAAATTGTTTGCAGCAAATTGTTTGCAGCAAATTTGTTTGCAGCCAATTTGTTTGTAGCTAATTGTTTGCAGCCAATTGTTTGCATCAAATTGTTTGCAGCAAATTGTTTGCAGCAAATTTTTTGCAGCAAATTGTTCGCAGCCAACTTGTTTGCAGCCAATTGTTCGCAGAAAATTGTTTGCAGCAAATTGTTTGTAGCAAATTGTTTGCAGCAAATTTGTTTGCAGCAACAAATTGTTTGCAGCCAATTGTTTGCAGCAAATTGTTTGCAGCAAATTGTTTGTATAAAATTGTTTGTAGCAAATTGTTTGCAGCAAATTATTTTGCAGCAAATTTGTTTGCAGCCAACTTGTTTGCAGAAAATTGTTTGCAGCAAATTGCTTGTAGCAAATTGTTTGAAGAAAATTGTGTGTAGTAAATTTGTTCCCAGCAAATTGTTTGCAATAATTGTTTGCAGAAAAATTGTTTGCAGCAAATTGTTTGTAGCAAATTGTTTGTATAAAATTGTTTGTAGCAAATTGTTTGCAGGCAATTGTTTGCTGCTAGTTGTTTGAAGCAAATTGTTTGTAGCAAATTGTTTGCAGCAAATTTGTTTGCAGCAAATTGTTTGTAGCAAATTGTTTGCAGTAAATTGTTCGCAACAAATTTGTGTGCAGCAAATTGTTTGCAGCAAATTGTTTGCAGCAAATTATTTGTAGCAAATTGTTTGTATAAAATTTTTTGTTTGCAGCAAATTGTTTCCTGCAAATAGTTTGCAGCAAATGTGTTTGCAGGCAATTTTTTGCAGCAAATTGTTTGCAGCCAATTGTTCGCAACAAACTTGTGTGCAGCAAATTGTTTGCAGAAAATTATTTGCAGCAAATTGTTTGCAGCAAATTGTTTGCAGCAAATTGTTTGCAGCTAATTGTTTTTACCAAATTGTTTGCAGCTAATTGTTTGTTAGCAAATTTGTTTCATCAAATTATTTGCAGCAAATTGTTTGCAGGCAATTGTTTGCTGCTAGTTGTTTGAAGCAAATTGTTTGTAGCAAATTGTTTGCAGCAAATTTGTTTGCAGCTAATTGTTTTCGCAAATTGTTTACATCAAATTGTTTGCAGCAAATTTGTTTGCAGCAAATTTGTTTGCAGCAAATTTGTTTGCAGCCAATTGTTTGTTGCTAATTGTTTGCAGCCAATTGTTTGCATCAAATTTGTTTGCAGCAAATTGTTTGCAGAAAATTATTTGCAGCAAATTTGTTTGCAGCAAACTTGTTTGCAGCCAATTGTTTGCAGAAAATTGTTTGCAGCAAATTGTTTGTAGCAAATTGTTTGCAGCAAATTTGTTTGCAGCAAATTTGTTTGCAGCCAATTGTTTGCAGAAAATTGTTTTGCAGCAAATTGTTTGTAGCAAATTGTTTGTATAAAATTGTTTGCAGCAAATTGTTTGCAGCAAATTTGTTTGCAGCAAACTTGTTTGCAGCCAATTGTTTGCAGAAAATTGTTTGCAGCAAATTGCTTGTAGCAAATTGTTTGAAGAAAATTGTGTGTAGTAAATTTGTTTGCAGCAAATTTGTTTAAAGCCAATTTGTTTGCAGCAAGTTGTTTGCAGCATGTTGTTTGCAGCAAGTTGTTTGCAGCAAGTTGTTTGCAGCAAGTTGTTTCCTGCAAATTGTTTGCAGCAAATTTGTTTGCAGGCAATTGTTTGCAGCAAATTGTTTGCAGCCAATTGTTCGCAGCAAATTGTGTGCAGCAAATTGTTTGCAGAAAATTGTTTGCAGCAAATTATTTGTAGCAAATTGTTTGTATAAAATTTGTTTGTAGCAAATTGTTTCCTGCAAATTGTTTGCAGCAAATTTGTTTGCAGGCAAATTGTTTGCAGCAAATTGTTTGCAACCAATTTTGTTCGCAACAAATTTGTGTGCAGCAAATTGTTTGCAGAAAATTATTTGCAGCAAATTGTTTGCAGCAAGTTGTTTGCAGCAAGTTGTTTGCAGCTAATTGTTTTTTACCAAATTTGTTTGCAGCTAATTGTTTTTAGCAAATTGTTTTCATCAAATTGTTTGCAGCAAATTGTTTGCAGGCAATTGTTTGCTGCTAGTTGTTTGCAACAAATTTGTTTGCAGCAAATTGTTTGTAGCAAATTGTTTGTAGCAAATTGTTTGTAGCAAATTGTTTGCAGGCAAATTTGTCTGCATCAATTTGTTTGCAGCAAATTGTTTGCATCAAATTGTTCGCAACAAATTGTGTGCAGCAAATTGATTGCAGCAAGTTGTTTGCAGCATGTTGTTTGCAGCAAATTTGTTTGCAGCCAATTGTTTGTAGCAAAAATTAAGATTAATTTAGTCTATCCAGCATTAACTATAAAAGATAGCTTGGTACCGTCAAAAGATAAACGAAATGAATTTGAAGAATTTAATATCCTTTGTTATTATTATTTTTGTAATGACTGCTTTACCATAAAACTTAGCAATGTTTGTCAACCTTTAAGTGCCTACAAGTTTGGCGGCACTTAATTTATAAACTGCTACAAAAAATAACATACCAGTAAATGACATTTAAATTAGTTGAATTGTACACGTTTGCAAATGGCACTTGTCGGCAAAACCTTTACATATACAAATTCAGAAGTTCATTTCAAACATAAAAAAGCATGATACAATTTTAATTTTTTAAAGTGTATATGTTTGTAAATGCAAGTTTTTGGCGAAACATTACAAGTGCATGTCAAACTTTAAGAAAAAATGCTTGAAATGACTAGTTTTGCGTATTCGGTTGAATTTCGGCACTTTCGGCGACATTGGAAATAAAGATTAATTTAGTCTATCCAGCATTAACTATAAAACTTAGCTTGGTAACGTCAAAATATAAACGAATTTGAAGAATCGAATTTGAAGAATTTAATATCTTTGACATTATTAATTTTTCATTGACTGTTTTTGCATAAACTTAACAGATGTCTGTCAACCTTTAAGTGCCTACAAGTTTGGCGGCACTAAATTTGGAAAATGCTACAAAAAATAACATACCAGTAACTGACATTTAAATTATTTCAATTGTACACGTTTGCAAATGGCACTTGTCGGCAAAACCTTTACATATACAAATTCAGAAGTTCATTTCAAACATAAAAAAGCATGATACAATTTTAATTTTTTAAAGTGTATACGTTTGTAAATGCCAGTTTTTGGCAAAAAGATTTACAATTTATGTCAAAACTTTAACAATAAAATTGCTTGGTAACAAAGTATAAACGAAATGACTAGTTTTGCGTATTCGGTTGAATTTCGGCATTTTCGTCGAATTTGCAAATTAAGATTAATTTAGTCTATACAGCATTAACAATAAAACTTAGCTTGGTAACGTCAAAATGTAAACGAAATGACTAGTTTTGCGTATTCGGTTGAATTTCGGCGCTTTCGGCGACATTGGAAATTAAGATTAATTTAGTCTATCCAGCATTAACTATAAAACTTAGCATGATACCTTCAAAAATTAAACGAATTTGAAGAATTTTATATCTTTGACATTATAAATTTTTCATTGACTGTTTTTGCATAAACTTTACAGATGTTTGTCAACCTTTAAGTGCCTACAAGTTTGGCGGCACTGAATTTGGAAAATGCTACAAAAAATAACATACCAGTAACTGACAATTAAATTATTTCAATTGTACACGTTTGCAAATGGCACTTGTCGGCAAAACCTTTACATATACAAATTCAGAAGTTCATTTCAAACATAAAAAAGCATGATACAATTTTAATTTTTTAAAGTGTATACGTTTGTAAATGCCAGTTTTTGCAAAGACTTACAAGTGTATGTCAAACTTTAACATAAAATTGATTGAAATGAGCATAATTGCTTATTCGGTTGAAATTCATCATTTTCGTCGACATTGCATCTTAAGATTAATTTAGTCTATACAGCATTAACAATAAAACTTAGCTTGGTAACGTCAAAATATAAACGAAATGACTAGTTTTGCGTATTCGGTTGAATTTCGGCACTTTCGGCGACATTGGAAATTAAGATTAATTTAGTCTATTCAGCATTAACTATAAAACTTAGCATGGTACCGTCAAAATATAAACGAATTTTAAGATTTTAATATCTTTGACATTATTAATTTAGGAATAACTGTTTTTGCACAAATCTTACACAAACTTAACAAGTTTGTCAACCTTTAAGTGCCTATAAGTTTGGCGGCACTAAATTTATAAAATGCTAGAACTCATTTAAATTAAGTGACATTTGCAATGAAAATTAATTTACTAAGACTTCAAACTTAAAGTATAAACAAAAATGACTAGTTTTGCGTATTCGGTTGAATTTCGGCATTTTCGTCGAATTTGCAAATTAAGATTAATTTAGTCTATACAGCATTAACAATAAAACTTAGCTTGGTAACGTCAAAGTATAAACGAAATGACTAGTTTTGCGTATTCGGTAGAATTTCGGCATTTTCGTTGAATTTGCAAATTAAGATTAATTTAGTCTATACAGCATTAACAATAAAACTTAGCTTGGTAACGTCAAAGTATAAACGAAATGACTAGTTTTGCGTATTCGGTAGAATTTCGGCATTTTCGTTGAATTTGCAAATTAAGATTAATTTAGTCTATACAGCATTAACAATAAAACTTAGCTTGGTAACGTCAAAGTATAAACGAAATGACTAGTTTTGCGTATTCGGTAGAATTTCGGCATTTTCGTTGAATTTGCAAATTAAGATTAATTTAGTCTATACAGCATTAACAATAAAACTTAGCTTGGTAAAGTCAAAGTATAAACGAAATGACTAGTTTTGCGTATTCGGTTGAATTTCGGCATTTTCGTTGAATTTGCAAATTAAGATTAATTTAGTCTATACAGCATTAACAATAAAACTTAGCTTGGTAACGTCAAAGTATAAACGAAATGACTAGTTTTGCGTATTCGGTAGAATTTCGGCATTTTCGTTGAATTTGCAAATTAAGATTAATTTAGTCTATACAGCATTAACAATAAAACTTAGCTTGGTAAAGTCAAAATATAAACGAAATGACTAGTTTTGCGTATTCGGTTGAATTTCGGCATTTTCGTTGAAATTAAGATTAATTTAGTCTATACAGCATTAACAATAAAACTTAGCTTGGTAACGTCAAAATATAAACGAAATGACTAGTTTTGCGTATTCGGTTGAATTTCGGCATTTTCGTCGACATTGCAAATTAAGATTAATTTAGTCTATACAGCATTAACATTAAAACTTAGCTTGGTAACGTCAAAATATAAACGAAATGACTAGTTTTGCGTATTCGGTTGAATTTCGGCATTTTCGTCGAATTTGCAAATTAAGATTAATTTAGTCTATACAGCATTAACTATAAACTTAGCTTGGTAAAGTCAAAATATAAACGAAATGACTAGTTTTGCGTATTCGGTTGAATTTCGGCAAGACAATTTAGCCCATAGCCAGTGCCAATGGTGGGTGGCATGCACTAGCTGTGGCTGAGAGCCAGAATTTGTAAATTCAAGATTAATTTGGTCTATACACTTTCGGCGGCAGTTTACGATAGTTTGGTATTCTCTGAATTTCACAATTTGCCTATACTAGCATTACAAAACTTAATGTGAAATGAGAGCTCCGGTTCTCGGCAGAAATTAAGATTAATTTACTAACAATAAAATTTATGTTCTAGTTTTGCTGGTATATTTTCGTTGAATTTGTGCAAATTTAAGAAAATTAATTTCATTTCGTTTATACTTTGACGTTACCAAGCTAAGTTTTATTGTTAATGCTGTATAGACTAAATTAATCTTAATTTGCAAATTCGACGAAAATGCCGAAATTCTACCGAATACGCAAAACTAGTCATTTCGTTTATACTTTGACGTTACCAAGCTAAGTTTTATTGTTAATGCTGTATAGACTAAATTAATCTTAATTTGCAAATTCAACGAAAATGCCGAAATTCTACCGAATACGCAAAACTAGTCATTTCGTTTATACTTTGACGTTACCAAGCTAAGTTTTATTGTTAATGCTGTATAGACTAAATTAATTTTTAATTTGCAAATTCGACGAAAATGCCAAAAATTAACCGAATACCAAAAAAACTAGTTCATTTCGTTTAATACCTTTAAACTTTTACCAAGCTAAGTTTTATTGTTAATGCTGTATAGACTAAATTAATCTTAATTTGCAAATTCAACGAAAATGCCGAAATTCTACCGAATACGCAAAACTAGTCATTTCGTTTATACTTTGACGTTACCAAGCTAAGTTTTATTGTTAATGCTGTATAGACTAAATTAATTTTAATTTGCAAATTCGACGAAAATGCCGAAATTCAACCGAATACGCAAAACTAGTCATTTCGTTTATACTTTGACGTTACCAAGCTAAGTTTTATTGTTAATGCTGTATAGACTAAATTAATCTTAATTTGCAAATTCAACGAAAATGCCGAAATTCTACCGAATACGCAAAAAGTTAGTTATTTCGTTTATACTTTATAGACTTTAAGTTAAGTTTTAATTTGCAAATGCTGTATAGACTAAATTAATCTTAATTTGCAAATTCAAAACGAAAATGCCGAAATTCTACCGAATACGCAAAACTAGTCATTTCGTTTATACTTTGACGTTACCAAGCTAAGTTTTATTGTTAA
Organism: Drosophila arawakana; assembly: GCA_018151165.1. NCBI lineage: Eukaryota > Metazoa > Arthropoda > Insecta > Diptera > Drosophilidae > Drosophila > Drosophila arawakana. The sequence continues at coordinate 2,171 of JAECWX010000283.1, read as the reverse complement.
TGCTGTATAGACTAAATTAATCTTAATTTGCAAATTCAACGAAAATGCCGAAATTCAACCGAATACGCAAAACTAGTCATTTCGTTTATACTTTGACGTTACCAAGCTAAGTTTTATTGTTAATGCTGTATAGACTAAATTAATCTTAATTTGCAAATTCAACGAAAATGCCGAAATTCAACCGAATACGCAAAACTAGTCATTTCGTTTATACTTTGACGTTACCAAGCTAAGTTTTATTGTTAATGCTGTATAGACTAAATTAATCTTAATTTGCAAATTCAACGAAAATGCCGAAATTCAACCGAATACGCAAAACTAGTCATTTCGTTTATACTTTGACGTTACCAAGCTAAGTTTTATTGTTAATGCTGTATAGACTAAATTAATCTTAATTTGCAAATTCAACGAAAATGCCGAAATTCTACCGAATACGCAAAACTAGTCATTTCGTTTATACTTTGACGTTACCAAGCTAAGTTTTATTGTTAATGCTGTATAGACTAAATTAATTTTAATTTGCAAATTCGACGAAAATGCCGAAATTCAACCGAATACGCAAAACTAGTCATTTCGTTTATACTTTGACGTTACCAAGCTAAGTTTTATTGTTAATGCTGTATAGACTAAATTAATCTTAATTTGCAAATTCAACGAAAATGCCGAAATTCTACCGAATACGCAAAACTAGTCATTTCGTTTATACTTTGACGTTACCAAGCTAAGTTTTATTGTTAATGCTGTATAGACTAAATTAATCTTAATTTGCAAATTCAACGAAAATGCCGAAATTCAACCGAATACGCAAAACTAGTCATTTCGTTTATACTTTGACGTTACCAAGCTAAGTTTTATTGTTAATGCTGTATAGACTAAATTAATCTTAATTTGCAAATTCGACGAAAATGCCGAAATTCAACCGAATACGCAAAACTAGTCATTTCGTTTATACTTTGACTTTACCAAGCTAAGTTTTATTGTTAATGCTGTATAGACTAAATTAATCTTAATTTGCAAATTCAACGAAAATGCCGAAATTCTACCGAATACGCAAAACTAGTCATTTCGTTTATACTTTGACGTTACCAAGCTAAGTTTTATTGTTAATGCTGTATAGACTAAATTAATTTTAATTTGCAAATTCGACGAAAATGCCGAAATTCAACCGAATACGCAAAACTAGTCATTTCGTTTATACTTTGACGTTACCAAGCTAAGTTTTATTGTTAATGCTGTATAGACTAAATTAATCTTAATTTGCAAATTCAAACGAAAATGCCGAAATTCTACCGAATACGCAAAACTAGTCATTTCGTTTATACTTTGACGTTACCAAGCTAAGTTTTATTGTTAATGCTGTATAGACTAAATTAATCTTAATTTGCAAATCCAAGGAAAAGGCGAAAATTCAACCGAATACGCAATACAAAATAGTCATTTCGTTTATACTTTGACTTTGACTTTACCAAGCTAAGTTTTATTGTTAATGCTGTATAGACTAAATTAATCTTAATTTGCAAATTCAACTGTTTGTTTGTATTCGAATACACATACGTTTGGCAACATGTATATGATGCACATATATATGTATGTATGTGTGTATTCGGCGACAGCCCGACCGCGAGCGCTGCCGACACACAGGCAGCGCCCTCTTAAGCAGCGAAAACGTTCGAAAATGTGCTTGTGTGTTTCTATCTCGCTTGCACCTACGGGTTGGTATTGCGTTCAATTATCAATATTGTAACGCTTCTAGTTTTCTTGTTTATTGTCCGATTTTAATGCGCCTTTCAGTATAGTTTAATATAGTTAGGTCTCCACACGAATGATACAATTAAAATACTGTACGATACGAACAAGTTCGCCAAACCCGGCATTGAAGGTTCCAGCCTTTTTTTATCAAATGTGGGAAAAGTGGGCGTGGCAGTCCAAAATTTTAAATGGCAATGCAACTATGCCGTCGCTACGAACCTCCCGTTCCAAAATTGGTGATCCTAGGTGCCATAGTTACTGAGATATTTGCCGAAAACACCAATTTTTTCCGAGGTGTGTCAGTTTTGCTTATTGGGGGCGAATTTTTGGGGGCAATGGGGGCGTGGCATCGAAAAAAAAAAAAAAGATTCTTGTATTGACTGACAAAATATCTGATCGTTTGACACCAAGCTCGAACTTGT
>JAECWX010000282.1:0-41211 GCA_018151165.1 Drosophila arawakana | reverse complement strand
TACGTTTCCTGGATTAGCTTGCACATATCATCGCCAAAGTAGCCATGCTCTTCATTGCACCTCGACATCCATCGAATTCAACATGGCAAAGAGTTTATCTTCTTCAATGCGATTGTTGCGCAGAAAGATGTAAGTGAGTAATATGAAGAGCATTGTGTGCGGTGGACGCTGTGACGCCGTCAACTCGTGTATAGAGACCAGCGGAGATTCAGCCAGGCAAATGTATCGCTTGGGTGTGCCGTCCAGCAGTATGAGCTTAAGGCCGTAGCGCTCATCTAGGAGTTTGGTGACCAGGGGAAGTCTTTTAAGCAATTCGTTTTTGTTGCTTGCTAGTGGCGTCAAGTCGGTGACTTTAATTGGAATTCTGCTGGCGGAATGGCAAAGTATGAAGTTTAGAATGGCTCGCACCTGATCATCAATATGGGTAAATGGGGCTTCTGCCTGGGATTGCGATGCATTTGCTCGCCGTGCGGCAGTTCGTGATGTGCTAGCCATTTCAAATGAATTATTGCTCAAATAACTGGATTCGTTGAGCCGGAAATGCGGTACTGCGTATAAACTGGTGTGGAGTTGCCAGTCCTTCAAAATGAAGCTAAGTTAACTGTTTAGCGTCAACACTTTTTGCCAGCTGTTAAGTTTCAGTGTTGAAAGTTGCCAAAGAGTAATCAATAACAGCAATGCTTTTGATTCCCGATTACTAGACTTATTTGACGATTATCGACTGTGATTGGTTGTATTTAAATTAAAATGTGTGAAAAAACAAAAAAAAAACAAAAAAAAAACAATATCAAGGCTTAAAATGTGGTGATTCCAAAATAAGGTCTAAAATCGTCTATGATGACTAGAAACGCCAAAAAATGGAAAAAACAAAAAAAAGTTCAAAAAATGTAAAAATTTTAAATTGTGTGAAAAAAAAAAAAAAAAAAAATCAAGGCTTAAAATGTGGTGATTCCAAAATAAGGTCTAAAATCGTCTAGGATGACTAGAAACGCCAAAAAATGGAAAAAACAAAAAAAAGTTCAAAAAATGTAAAAATTTTAAAATGTGTGAAAAAAACAAAAAAAAACAATATCAAGGCTTAAAATGTGGTGATTCCAAAATAAGGTCTAAAATCGTCTATGATGACTAGAAACGCCAAAAAATGGAAAAAACAAAAAAAAGTTCGAAAAATGTAAAAATTTTAAAATGTGTGAAAAAAAAAAAAAAAAAACAATATCAAGGCTTAAAATGTGGTGATTCCAAAATAAGGTCTAAAATCGTCTAGGATGACTAGAAACGCCAAAAAATGGAAAAAACAAAAAAAGTTCGAAAAATGTAAAAATTTTAAAATGTGTGAAAAAAAAAAAAAAAAAACAATATCAAGGCTTAAAATGTGGTGATTCCAAAATAAGGTCTAAAATCGTCTAGGATGACTAGAAACGCCAAAAAATGGAAAAAACAAAAAAAAGTTCGAAAAATGTAAAAATTTTAAAATGTGTGAAAAAAAAAAAAAAAAAACAATATCAAGGCTTAAAATGTGGTGATTCCAAAATAAGGTCTAAAATCGTCTATGATGACTAGAAACGCCAAAAAATGGAAAAAACAAAAAAAAGTTCAAAAAATGTAAAAATTTTAAAATGTGTGAAAAAAACAAAAAAAAACAATATCAAGGCTTAAAATGTGGTGATTCCAAAATAAGGTCTAAAATCGTCTAGGATGACTAGAAACGCCAAAAAATGGAAAAAACAAAAAAAAGTTCGAAAAATGTAAAAATTTTAAAATGTGGTGAAATAAAAAAAACAAAAAAAAAAAAAAAACAATATCAAGGCTTAAAATGTGGTGATTCCAAAATAAGGTCTAAAATCGTCTAGGATGACTAGAAACGCCAAAAAATGGAAAAAACAAAAAAAGTTCGAAAAATGTAAAAATTTTAAAATGTGTGAAAAAAAAAAAAAAAAAACAATATCAAGGCTTAAAATGTGGTGATTCCAAAATAAGGTCTAAAATCGTCTAGGATGACTAGAAACGCCAAAAAATGGAAAAAACAAAAAAAAAAAAAAAAAATGTAAAAATTTTAAAATGTGTGAAAAAAAACAAAAAAAAAAAATATCAAGGCTTAAAATGTGGTGATTCCAAAATAAGGTCTAAAATCGTCTAGGATGACTAGAAACGCCAAAAAATGGAAAAAACAAAAAAAGTTCAAAAAATGTAAAAATTTTAAATTGTGTGAAAAAAACAAAAAAAAAAACAATATCAAGGCTTAAAATGTGGTGATTCCAAAATAAGGTCTAAAATCGTCTAGGATGACTAGAAACGCCAAAAAATGGAAAAAACAAAAAAAAGTTCAAAAAATGTAAAAATTTTAAAATGTGTGAAAAAAAACAAAAAAAAAAAACAATATCAAGGCTTAAAATGTGGTGATTCCAAAATAAGGTCTAAAATCGTCTAGGATGACTAGAAACGCCAAAAAATGGAAAAAACAAAAAAAAGTTCGAAAAATGTAAAAATTTTAAAATGTGTGAAAAAAAAAAAAAAAAAAAAATATCAAGGCTTAAAATGTGGTGATTCCAAAATAAGGTCTAAAATCGTCTAGGATGACTAGAAACGCCAAAAAATGGAAAAAACAAAAAAAGTTCAAAAAATGTAAAAATTTTAAAATGTGTGAAAAAAAAAAAAAAAAAAAAATATCAAGGCTTAAAATGTGGTGATTCCAAAATAAGGTCTAAAATCGTCTAGGATGACTAGAAACGCCAAAAAATGGAAAAAACAAAAAAAAGTTCGAAAAATGTAAAAATTTTAAAATGTGGTGATTCCAAAATAAGGTCTAAAATCGTCTAGGATGACTAGAAACGCCAAAAAATGGAAAAAACAAAAAAAAGTTCGAAAAATGTAAAAATTTTAAAATGTGGTGAAAAAAAAAAAAAAAAATAAGGTCTAAAATCGTCTATGATGACTAGAAACGCCAAAAAATGGAAAAAAAAAAAAAAGTTCAAAAAATGTAAAAATTTTAAAATGTGTGAAAAAAACAAAAAAAAAAATAATCAAGGCTTAAAATGTGGTGATTCCAAAATAAGGTCTAAAATCGTCTAGGATGACTAGAAACGCCAAAAAATGGAAAAAACAAAAAAAGTTCGAAAAATGTAAAAATTTTAAAATGTGTGAAAAAAAACAAAAAAAAAAAACAATATCAAGGCTTAAAATGTGGTGATTCCAAAATAAGGTCTAAAATCGTCTAGGATGACTAGAAACGCCAAAAAATGGAAAAAACAAAAAAAGTTCGAAAAATGTAAAAATTTTAAAATGTGTGAAAAAAAAAAAAAAAAAACAATATCAAGGCTTAAAATGTGGTGATTCCAAAATAAGGTCTAAAATCGTCTATGATGACTAGAAACGCCAAAAAATGGAAAAAACAAAAAAAAAGTTCAAAAAATGTAAAAATTTTAAAATTGTGTGAAAAAAAAAAAAAAAAAAACAATATCAAGGCTTAAAATGTGGTGATTCCAAAATAAGGTCTAAAATCGTCTAGGATGACTAGAAACGCCAAAAAATGGAAAAAACAAAAAAAAGTTCGAAAAATGTAAAAATTTTAAAATGTGTGAAAAAAACAAAAAAAAAAACAATATCAAGGCTTAAAATGTGGTGATTCCAAAATAAGGTCTAAAATCGTCTATGATGACTAGAAACGCCAAAAAATGGAAAAAACAAAAAAAAGTTCGAAAAAATGTAAAAATTTTAAAATGTGTGAAAAAAAAAAAAAAAAAAACAATATCAAGGCTTAAAATGTGGTGATTCCAAAATAAGGTCTAAAATCGTCTAGGATGACTAGAAACGCCAAAAAATGGAAAAAACAAAAAAAAAGTTCGAAAAATGTAAAAATTTTAAAATTGTGTGAAAAAAACAAAAAAAAAAACAATATCAAGGCTTAAAATGTGGTGATTCCAAAATAAGGTCTAAAATCGTCTAGGATGACTAGAAACGCCAAAAAATGGAAAAAACAAAAAAAGTTCGAAAAATGTAAAAATTTTAAAATGTGTGAAAAAAAAAAAAAAAAACAATATCAAGGCTTAAAATGTGGTGATTCCAAAATAAGGTCTAAAATCGTCTATGATGACTAGAAACGCCAAAAAATGGAAAAAACAAAAAAAGATTCAAAAAATGTAAAAATTTTAAAATGTGTGAAAAAAAAAAAAAAAAACAATATCAAGGCTTAAAATGTGGTGATTCCAAAATAAGGTCTAAAATCGTCTAGGATGACTAGAAACGCCAAAAAATGGAAAAAACAAAAAAAAGTTCAAAAAATGTAAAAATTTTAAAATGTGTGAAAAAAAAAAAAAAAAAAAACAATATCAAGGCTTAAAATGTGGTGATTCCAAAATAAGGTCTAAAATCGTCTAGGATGACTAGAAACGCCAAAAAATGGAAAAAACAAAAAAAAGTTCGAAAAATGTAAAAATTTTAAAATGTGTGAAAAAAAAAAAAAAAAAAAACAATATCAAGGCTTAAAATGTGGTGATTCCAAAATAAGGTCTAAAATCGTCTATGATGACTAGAAACGCCAAAAAATGGAAAAAACAAAAAAAAGTTCAAAAAATGTAAAAATTTTAAATTGTGTGAAAAAAACAAAAAAAAAAAAAATATCAAGGCTTAAAATGTGGTGATTCCAAAATAAGGTCTAAAATCGTCTAGGATGACTAGAAACGCCAAAAAATGGAAAAAACAAAAAAAAACAAAAAATGTAAAAATTTTAAAATGTGTGAAAAAAACAAAAAAAAAAAAACAATATCAAGGCTTAAAATGTGGTGATTCCAAAATAAGGTCTAAAATCGTCTATGATGACTAGAAACGCCAAAAAATGGAAAAAACAAAAAAAAGTTCGAAAAATGTAAAAATTTTAAAATGTGTGAAAAAAAAAAAAAAAAAAAACAATATCAAGGCTTAAAATGTGGTGATTCCAAAATAAGGTCTAAAATCGTCTATGATGACTAGAAACGCCAAAAAATGGAAAAAACAAAAAAAGTTCGAAAAATGTAAAAATTTTAAAATGTGTGAAAAAAAAAAAAAAAAAAACAATATCAAGGCTTAAAATGTGGTGATTCCAAAATAAGGTCTAAAATCGTCTAGGATGACTAGAAACGCCAAAAAAATGGAAAAAACAAAAAAAATTCGAAAAATGTAAAAATTTTAAAATGTGTGAAAAAAAAAAAAAAAAAAAAACAATATCAAGGCTTAAAATGTGGTGATTCCAAAATAAGGTCTAAAATCGTCTATGATGACTAGAAACGCCAAAAAATGGAAAAAACAAAAAAAGTTCAAAAAATGTAAAAATTTTAAAATGTGTGAAAAAAACAAAAAAAAAAAAACAATATCAAGGCTTAAAATGTGGTGATTCCAAAATAAGGTCTAAAATCGTCTAGTGATGACTAGAAACGCCAAAAAATGGAAAAAACAAAAAAAAGTTCAAAAAATGTAAAAATTTTAAAATGTGTGAAAAAAAAAAAAAAAAAAACAATATCAAGGCTTAAAATGTGGTGATTCCAAAATAAGGTCTAAAATCGTCTATGATGACTAGAAACGCCAAAAAATGGAAAAAACAAAAAAAGTTCGAAAAATGTAAAAATTTTAAAATGTGTGAAAAAAAAAAAAAAAAAAAACAATATCAAGGCTTAAAATGTGGTGATTCCAAAATAAGGTCTAAAATCGTCTATGATGACTAGAAACGCCAAAAAATGGAAAAAACAAAAAAAAGTTCAAAAAATGTAAAAATTTTAAAATGTGTGAAAAAAACAAAAAAAAAACAATATCAAGGCTTAAAATGTGGTGATTCCAAAATAAGGTCTAAAATCGTCTAGGATGACTAGAAACGCCAAAAAATGGAAAAAACAAAAAAAAAGTTCAAAAAATGTAAAAATTTTAAATTGTGTGAAAAAAAAAAAAAAAAAAAAAATATCAAGGCTTAAAATGTGGTGATTCCAAAATAAGGTCTAAAATCGTCTAGGATGACTAGAAACGCCAAAAAATGGAAAAAACAAAAAAAGTTCGAAAAATGTAAAAATTTTAAAATGTGTGAAAAAAAAAAAAAAAAAAACAATATCAAGGCTTAAAATGTGGTGATTCCAAAATAAGGTCTAAAATCGTCTATGATGACTAGAAACGCCAAAAAATGGAAAAAACAAAAAAAAGTTCGAAAAATGTAAAAATTTTAAAATGTGTGAAAAAAACAAAAAAAAAAAACAATATCAAGGCTTAAAATGTGGTGATTCCAAAATAAGGTCTAAAATCGTCTAGGATGACTAGAAACGCCAAAAAATGGAAAAAACAAAAAAAAGTTCAAAAAATGTAAAAATTTTAAAATGTGTGAAAAAAAAAACAAAAAAAAAAAACAATATCAAGGCTTAAAATGTGGTGATTCCAAAATAAGGTCTAAAATCGTCTAGGATGACTAGAAACGCCAAAAAATGGAAAAAACAAAAAAAAAGTTCAAAAAATGTAAAAATTTTAAAATGTGTGAAAAAAACAAAAAAAAAACAATATCAAGGCTTAAAATGTGGTGATTCCAAAATAAGGTCTAAAATCGTCTAGGATGACTAGAAACGCCAAAAAATGGAAAAAACAAAAAAAAGTTCAAAAAATGTAAAAATTTTAAAATGTGTGAAAAAAACAAAAAAAAAAACAATATCAAGGCTTAAAATGTGGTGATTCCAAAATAAGGTCTAAAATCGTCTATGATGACTAGAAACGCCAAAAAATGGAAAAAACAAAAAAAAGTTCGAAAAATGTAAAAATTTTAAAATGTGTGAAAAAAAAAAAAAAAAAAAAAACAATATCAAGGCTTAAAATGTGGTGATTCCAAAATAAGGTCTAAAATCGTCTAGGATGACTAGAAACGCCAAAAAATGGAAAAAACAAAAAAAAGTTCGAAAAATGTAAAAATTTTAAAATGTGTGAAAAAAACAAAAAAAAACAATATCAAGGCTTAAAATGTGGTGATTCCAAAATAAGGTCTAAAATCGTCTATGATGACTAGAAACGCCAAAAAATGGAAAAAACAAAAAAAAGTTCGAAAAATGTAAAAATTTTAAAATGTGTGAAAAAAAAAAAAAAAAAAAAACAATATCAAGGCTTAAAATGTGGTGATTCCAAAATAAGGTCTAAAATCGTCTAGGATGACTAGAAACGCCAAAAAATGGAAAAAACAAAAAAAAAGTTCAAAAAATGTAAAAATTTTAAAATGTGTGAAAAAAAAAAAAAAAAAAAATATCAAGGCTTAAAATGTGGTGATTCCAAAATAAGGTCTAAAATCGTCTAGGATGACTAGAAACGCCAAAAAATGGAAAAAACAAAAAAAAAGTTCAAAAAATGTAAAAATTTTAAAATGTGTGAAAAAAACAAAAAAAAAAAAACAATATCAAGGCTTAAAATGTGGTGATTCCAAAATAAGGTCTAAAATCGTCTATGATGACTAGAAACGCCAAAAAAATGGAAAAAACAAAAAAAAGTTCAAAAAATGTAAAAATTTTAAAATGTGTGAAAAAAAAAAAAAAAAAAACAATATCAAGGCTTAAAATGTGGTGATTCCAAAATAAGGTCTAAAATCGTCTAGGATGACTAGAAACGCCAAAAAATGGAAAAAACAAAAAAAGTTCGAAAAATGTAAAAATTTTAAAATGTGTGAAAAAAAAAAAAAAAACAATATCAAGGCTTAAAATGTGGTGATTCCAAAATAAGGTCTAAAATCGTCTATGATGACTAGAAACGCCAAAAAATGGAAAAAACAAAAAAAAAGTTCAAAAAATGTAAAAATTTTAAAATGTGTGAAAAAAAAAAAAAAAAAAAATATCAAGGCTTAAAATGTGGTGATTCCAAAATAAGGTCTAAAATCGTCTAGGATGACTAGAAACGCCAAAAAATGGAAAAAACAAAAAAAAGTTCAAAAAATGTAAAAATTTTAAAATTGTGTGAAAAAAAAAAAAAAAAAACAATATCAAGGCTTAAAATGTGGTGATTCCAAAATAAGGTCTAAAATCGTCTAGGATGACTAGAAACGCCAAAAAATGGAAAAAACAAAAAAAGTTCGAAAAATGTAAAAATTTTAAAATGTGTGAAAAAAACAAAAAAAAAAACAATATCAAGGCTTAAAATGTGGTGATTCCAAAATAAGGTCTAAAATCGTCTATGATGACTAGAAACGCCAAAAAATGGAAAAAAAAAAAAAAAGTTCGAAAATCAAAAATGTAAAAATTTTAAAATGTGTGAAAAAAACAAAAAAAAAAAAAATATCAAGGCTTAAAATGTGGTGATTCCAAAATAAGGTCTAAAATCGTCTAGGATGACTAGAAACGCCAAAAAATGGAAAAAACAAAAAAAGTTCAAAAATGTAAAAATTTTAAAATGTGTGAAAAAAAAAAAAAAAAAAACAATATCAAGGCTTAAAATGTGGTGATTCCAAAATAAGGTCTAAAATCGTCTATGATGACTAGAAACGCCAAAAAATGGAAAAAACAAAAAAAGTTCAAAAAATGTAAAAATTTTAAAATGTGTGAAAAAAAAAAAAAAAAAACAATATCAAGGCTTAAAATGTGGTGATTCCAAAATAAGGTCTAAAATCGTCTATGATGACTAGAAACGCCAAAAAATGGAAAAAACAAAAAAAAGTTCGAAAAATGTAAAAATTTTAAAATGTGTGAAAAAAACAAAAAAAAAACAATATCAAGGCTTAAAATGTGGTGATTCCAAAATAAGGTCTAAAATCGTCTATGATGACTAGAAACGCCAAAAAATGGAAAAAACAAAAAAAAAGTTCAAAAAATGTAAAAATTTTAAAATGTGTGAAAAAAAAAAAAAAAAAAAACAATATCAAGGCTTAAAATGTGGTGATTCCAAAATAAGGTCTAAAATCGTCTATGATGACTAGAAACGCCAAAAAATGGAAAAAACAAAAAAAAGTTCGAAAAATGTAAAAATTTTAAAATGTGGTGATTCCAAAATAAGGTCTAAAATCGTCTATGATGACTAGAAACGCCAAAAAATGGAAAAAACAAAAAAAAAGTTCAAAAAATGTAAAAATTTTAAAATGTGTGAAAAAAAAAAAAAAAAAAACAATATCAAGGCTTAAAATGTGGTGATTCCAAAATAAGGTCTAAAATCGTCTAGGATGACTAGAAACGCCAAAAAATGGAAAAAACAAAAAAAAAGTTCGAAAAATGTAAAAATTTTAAAATGTGGTGATTCCAAAATAAGGTCTAAAATCGTCTATGATGACTAGAAACGCCAAAAAATGGAAAAAACAAAAAAAAGTTCGAAAAATGTAAAAATTTTAAAATGTGGTGATTCCAAAATAAGGTCTAAAATCGTCTATGATGACTAGAAACGCCAAAAAATGGAAAAAACAAAAAAAAGTTCAAAAATGTAAAAATTTTAAAATGTGTGAAAAAAAAAAAAAAAAAAACAATATCAAGGCTTAAAATGTGGTGATTCCAAAATAAGGTCTAAAATCGTCTAGGATGACTAGAAACGCCAAAAAATGGAAAAAACAAAAAAAGTTCGAAAAATGTAAAAATTTTAAAATGTGTGAAAAAAAAACAAAAAAAAAACAATATCAAGGCTTAAAATGTGGTGATTCCAAAATAAGGTCTAAAATCGTCTATGATGACTAGAAACGCCAAAAAATGGAAAAAACAAAAAAAAGTTCGAAAAATGTAAAAATTTTAAAATGTGGTGATTCCAAAATAAGGTCTAAAATCGTCTATGATGACTAGAAACGCCAAAAAATGGAAAAAACAAAAAAAAAGTTCAAAAAATGTAAAAATTTTAAAATGTGTGAAAAAAAAAAAAAAAAAAAAAATATCAAGGCTTAAAATGTGGTGATTCCAAAATAAGGTCTAAAATCGTCTAGGATGACTAGAAACGCCAAAAAATGGAAAAAACAAAAAAAAGTTCGAAAAATGTAAAAATTTTAAAATGTGTGAAAAAAAAAAAAAAAAAAACAATATCAAGGCTTAAAATGTGGTGATTCCAAAATAAGGTCTAAAATCGTCTATGATGACTAGAAACGCCAAAAAATGGAAAAAACAAAAAAAAGTTCAAAAAATGTAAAAATTTTAAATTGTGTGAAAAAAAAAAAAAAAAACAATATCAAGGCTTAAAATGTGGTGATTCCAAAATAAGGTCTAAAATCGTCTAGGATGACTAGAAACGCCAAAAAATGGAAAAAACAAAAAAAAGTTCGAAAAATGTAAAAATTTTAAAATGTGTGAAAAAAAAAAAAAAAACAATATCAAGGCTTAAAATGTGGTGATTCCAAAATAAGGTCTAAAATCGTCTATGATGACTAGAAACGCCAAAAAATGGAAAAAACAAAAAAAAGTTCAAAAAATGTAAAAATTTTAAATTGTGTGAAAAAAAAAAAAAAAAAAAACAATATCAAGGCTTAAAATGTGGTGATTCCAAAATAAGGTCTAAAATCGTCTAGGATGACTAGAAACGCCAAAAAATGGAAAAAACAAAAAAAGTTCAAAAAATGTAAAAATTTTAAAATGTGTGAAAAAAAAAAAAAAAACAATATCAAGGCTTAAAATGTGGTGATTCCAAAATAAGGTCTAAAATCGTCTATGATGACTAGAAACGCCAAAAAATGGAAAAAACAAAAAAAGTTCAAAAAATGTAAAAATTTTAAAATTGTGTGAAAAAAAACAAAAAAAAAAACAATATCAAGGCTTAAAATGTGGTGATTCCAAAATAAGGTCTAAAATCGTCTAGGATGACTAGAAACGCCAAAAAATGGAAAAAACAAAAAAAAGTTCGAAAAATGTAAAAATTTTAAAATGTGTGAAAAAAAAAAAAAAAAAAAAACAATATCAAGGCTTAAAATGTGGTGATTCCAAAATAAGGTCTAAAATCGTCTATGATGACTAGAAACGCCAAAAAATGGAAAAAACAAAAAAAAGTTCAAAAAATGTGGTGATTCCAAAATAAGGTCTAAAATCGTCTAGGATGACTAGAAACGCCAAAAAATGGAAAAAACAAAAAAAAGTTCGAAAAATGTAAAAATTTTAAAATGTGTGAAAAAAACAAAAAAAAAACAATATCAAGGCTTAAAATGTGGTGATTCCAAAATAAGGTCTAAAATCGTCTAGGATGACTAGAAACGCCAAAAAATGGAAAAAACAAAAAAAAGTTCGAAAAATGTAAAAATTTTAAAATGTGTGAAAAAAAACAAAAAAAAAACAATATCAAGGCTTAAAATGTGGTGATTCCAAAATAAGGTCTAAAATCGTCTATGATGACTAGAAACGCCAAAAAATGGAAAAAACAAAAAAAAAAGTTCAAAAAATGTAAAAATTTTAAAAATGTGTGAAAAAAAAAAAAAAAAAAAAACAATATCAAGGCTTAAAATGTGGTGATTCCAAAATAAGGTCTAAAATCGTCTAGGATGACTAGAAACGCCAAAAAATGGAAAAAACAAAAAAAAGTTCAAAAAATGTAAAAATTTTAAAATGTGGTGATTCCAAAATAAGGTCTAAAATCGTCTATGATGACTAGAAACGCCAAAAAATGGAAAAAACAAAAAAAAGTTCAAAAAATGTAAAAATTTTAAAATTGTGTGAAAAAAAAAAAAAAAAAACAATATCAAGGCTTAAAATGTGGTGATTCCAAAATAAGGTCTAAAATCGTCTAGGATGACTAGAAACGCCAAAAAATGGAAAAAACAAAAAAAGTTCAAAAAATGTAAAAATTTTAAAATGTGTGAAAAAAAAAAAAAAAAAAAACAATATCAAGGCTTAAAATGTGGTGATTCCAAAATAAGGTCTAAAATCGTCTAGGATGACTAGAAACGCCAAAAAATGGAAAAAAAAAAAAAAAAAAAGTTCAAAAAATGTAAAAATTTTAAAATGTGTGAAAAAAAAAAAAAAAAAAACAATATCAAGGCTTAAAATGTGGTGATTCCAAAATAAGGTCTAAAATCGTCTATGATGACTAGAAACGCCAAAAAATGGAAAAAACAAAAAAAAGTTCGAAAAATGTAAAAATTTTAAAATGTGTGAAAAAAACAAAAAAAAAAACAATATCAAGGCTTAAAATGTGGTGATTCCAAAATAAGGTCTAAAATCGTCTAGGATGACTAGAAACGCCAAAAAATGGAAAAAACAAAAAAAGTTCGAAAAATGTAAAAATTTTAAAATGTGTGAAAAAAAAAAAAAAAAAAACAATATCAAGGCTTAAAATGTGGTGATTCCAAAATAAGGTCTAAAATCGTCTATGAGATGACTAGAAACGCCAAAAAATGGAAAAAACAAAAAAAAGTTCAAAAAATGTAAAAATTTTAAAATGTGTGAAAAAAACAAAAAAAAAACAATATCAAGGCTTAAAATGTGGTGATTCCAAAATAAGGTCTAAAATCGTCTAGGATGACTAGAAACGCCAAAAAATGGAAAAAACAAAAAAAAGTTCGAAAAATGTAAAAATTTTAAAATGTGTGAAAAAAACAAAAAAAAAACAATATCAAGGCTTAAAATGTGGTGATTCCAAAATAAGGTCTAAAATCGTCTATGATGACTAGAAACGCCAAAAAATGGAAAAAACAAAAAAAAGTTCGAAAAATGTAAAAATTTTAAAATGTGGTGATTCCAAAATAAGGTCTAAAATCGTCTATGATGACTAGAAACGCCAAAAAATGGAAAAAACAAAAAAAAGTTCGAAAAATGTAAAAATTTTAAAATGTGTGAAAAAAACAAAAAAAAAACAATATCAAGGCTTAAAATGTGGTGATTCCAAAATAAGGTCTAAAATCGTCTATGATGACTAGAAACGCCAAAAAATGGAAAAAACAAAAAAAAGTTCAAAAAATGTAAAAATTTTAAAATGTGTGAAAAAAACAAAAAAAAAAACAATATCAAGGCTTAAAATGTGGTGATTCCAAAATAAGGTCTAAAATCGTCTAGGATGACTAGAAACGCCAAAAAATGGAAAAAACAAAAAAAAAGTTCAAAAAATGTAAAAATTTTAAAATGTGTGAAAAAAACAAAAAAAAAAACAATATCAAGGCTTAAAATGTGGTGATTCCAAAATAAGGTCTAAAATCGTCTATGATGACTAGAAACGCCAAAAAATGGAAAAAAAAAAAAAAGTTCGAAAAATGTAAAAATTTTAAAATGTGTGAAAAAAAAAAAAAAAAAACAATATCAAGGCTTAAAATGTGGTGATTCCAAAATAAGGTCTAAAATCGTCTAGGATGACTAGAAACGCCAAAAAATGGAAAAAACAAAAAAAAGTTCAAAAAATGTAAAAATTTTAAAATGTGTGAAAAAAAAAAAAAAAAACAATAATCAAGGCTTAAAATGTGGTGATTCCAAAATAAGGTCTAAAATCGTCTATGATGACTAGAAACGCCAAAAAATGGAAAAAACAAAAAAAAAGTTCAAAAAATGTAAAAATTTTAAAATTGTGTGAAAAAAAAAAAAAAAAAAAAATATCAAGGCTTAAAATGTGGTGATTCCAAAATAAGGTCTAAAATCGTCTAGGATGACTAGAAACGCCAAAAAATGGAAAAAACAAAAAAAAGTTCGAAAAATGTAAAAATTTTAAAATGTGTGAAAAAAACAAAAAAAAACAATATCAAGGCTTAAAATGTGGTGATTCCAAAATAAGGTCTAAAATCGTCTATGATGACTAGAAACGCCAAAAAATGGAAAAAACAAAAAAAAGTTCAAAAAATGTAAAAATTTTAAAATGTGTGAAAAAAAAAAAAAAAAAAAATATCAAGGCTTAAAATGTGGTGATTCCAAAATAAGGTCTAAAATCGTCTATGATGACTAGAAACGCCAAAAAATGGAAAAAAAAAAAAAAGTTCGAAAAATGTAAAAATTTTAAAATGTGTGAAAAAAAAAAAAAAAAAAAACAATATCAAGGCTTAAAATGTGGTGATTCCAAAATAAGGTCTAAAATCGTCTATGATGACTAGAAACGCCAAAAAATGGAAAAAACAAAAAAAAAGTTCAAAAAATGTAAAAATTTTAAAATGTGTGAAAAAAAAAAAAAAAAAACAATATCAAGGCTTAAAATGTGGTGATTCCAAAATAAGGTCTAAAATCGTCTAGGATGACTAGAAACGCCAAAAAATGGAAAAAACAAAAAAAAGTTCAAAAATGTAAAAATTTTAAAATGTGTGAAAAAAACAAAAAAAAAAAAAATATCAAGGCTTAAAATGTGGTGATTCCAAAATAAGGTCTAAAATCGTCTAGGATGACTAGAAACGCCAAAAAATGGAAAAAACAAAAAAAAGTTCAAAAAATGTAAAAATTTTAAAATGTGTGAAAAAAAAAAAAAAAAAAAAAATATCAAGGCTTAAAATGTGGTGATTCCAAAATAAGGTCTAAAATCGTCTAGGATGACTAGAAACGCCAAAAAATGGAAAAAACAAAAAAAGTTCAAAAAATGTAAAAATTTTAAAATGTGTGAAAAAAACAAAAAAAAAAAATATCAAGGCTTAAAATGTGGTGATTCCAAAATAAGGTCTAAAATCGTCTATGATGACTAGAAACGCCAAAAAATGGAAAAAACAAAAAAAGTTCGAAAAAATGTAAAAATTTTAAAATGTGTGAAAAAAAAAAAAAAAAAACAATATCAAGGCTTAAAATGTGGTGATTCCAAAATAAGGTCTAAAATCGTCTAGGATGACTAGAAACGCCAAAAAATGGAAAAAACAAAAAAAGTTCAAAAAATGTAAAAATTTTAAAAAAGAAAATGGAAAAAAAAAAAAAAAAAAAAAATTTAAAATTGTGTGAAAAAAAAAAAAAAAAAACAATATCAAGGCTTAAAATGTGGTGATTCCAAAATAAGGTCTAAAATCGTCTATGATGACTAGAAACGCCAAAAAATGGAAAAAACAAAAAAAGTTCAAAAAAAGAAAAATGTAAAAATTTTAAAATTGTGTGAAAAAAAAAAAAAAAAAAAAACAATATCAAGGCTTAAAATGTGGTGATTCCAAAATAAGGTCTAAAATCGTCTATGATGACTAGAAACGCCAAAAAATGGAAAAAACAAAAAAAAAGTTCGAAAAATGTAAAAATTTTAAAATGTGGTGATTCCAAAATAAGGTCTAAAATCGTCTATGATGACTAGAAACGCCAAAAAATGGAAAAAACAAAAAAAAAGTTCGAAAAATGTAAAAATTTTAAAATGTGGTGATTCCAAAATAAGGTCTAAAATCGTCTAGGATGACTAGAAACGCCAAAAAATGGAAAAAAAAGCAAAAATTAAAAAAAAAAGTTCAAAAAAATGTAAAAATTTTAAATTGTGTGAAAAAAAAAAAAAAAAAAAAAATATCAAGGCTTAAAATGTGGTGATTCCAAAATAAGGTCTAAAATCGTCTAGGATGACTAGAAACGCCAAAAAATGGAAAAAACAAAAAAAAGTTCAAAAAATGTAAAAATTTTAAATTGTGTGAAAAAAAACAAAAAAAAAAACAATATCAAGGCTTAAAATGTGGTGATTCCAAAATAAGGTCTAAAATCGTCTATGATGACTAGAAACGCCAAAAAATGGAAAAAAAAAGCAAAAAAAAAGTTCGAAAAATGTAAAAATTTTAAAATGTGTGAAAAAAAAAAAAAAAAAAAAAACAATATCAAGGCTTAAAATGTGGTGATTCCAAAATAAGGTCTAAAATCGTCTAGGATGACTAGAAACGCCAAAAAATGGAAAAAACAAAAAAAAAGTTCAAAAAATGTAAAAATTTTAAAATGTGTGAAAAAAAAAAAAAAAAAACAATATCAAGGCTTAAAATGTGGTGATTCCAAAATAAGGTCTAAAATCGTCTATGATGACTAGAAACGCCAAAAAATGGAAAAAACAAAAAAAAGTTCGAAAAATGTAAAAATTTTAAAATGTGTGAAAAAAACAAAAAAAAAACAATATCAAGGCTTAAAATGTGGTGATTCCAAAATAAGGTCTAAAATCGTCTAGGATGACTAGAAACGCCAAAAAATGGAAAAAACAAAAAAAAATTCGAAAAATGTAAAAATTTTAAAATGTGTGAAAAAAAACAAAAAAAAAACAATATCAAGGCTTAAAATGTGGTGATTCCAAAATAAGGTCTAAAATCGTCTATGATGACTAGAAACGCCAAAAAATGGAAAAAACAAAAAAAAAAAAGTTCAAAAAATGTAAAAATTTTAAAATTGTGTGAAAAAAAAAAAAAAAAAAAACAATATCAAGGCTTAAAATGTGGTGATTCCAAAATAAGGTCTAAAATCGTCTAGGATGACTAGAAACGCCAAAAAATGGAAAAAACAAAAAAAGTTCGAAAAATGTAAAAATTTTAAAATGTGTGAAAAAAACAAAAAAAAAAACAATATCAAGGCTTAAAATGTGGTGATTCCAAAATAAGGTCTAAAATCGTCTATGATGACTAGAAACGCCAAAAAATGGAAAAAACAAAAAAAAGTTCAAAAAATGTAAAAATTTTAAAATGTGTGAAAAAAACAAAAAAAAACAATATCAAGGCTTAAAATGTGGTGATTCCAAAATAAGGTCTAAAATCGTCTAGGATGACTAGAAACGCCAAAAAATGGAAAAAAAAAAAAGTTCAAAAATAAAAATTTTAAAATGTGTTCAAAAATGTAAAAAATTTTAAAATGTCTAGATGAAAAAAACAAAAAAAAAAAAAAAATGTGTGAAAAAAAAAAAAAAAACTAAAATGTGGTGATTCCAAAATAAGGTCTAAAATCGTCTATGATGACTAGAAACGCCAAAAAATGGAAAAAACAAAAAAAGTTCGAAAAATGTAAAAATTTTAAAATGTGTGAAAAAAAACAAAAAAAAAAAACAATATCAAGGCTTAAAATGTGGTGATTCCAAAATAAGGTCTAAAATCGTCTATGATGACTAGAAACGCCAAAAAATGGAAAAAACAAAAAAAAGTTCAAAAAATGTAAAAATTTTAAAATGTGTGAAAAAAACAAAAAAAAAAACAATATCAAGGCTTAAAATGTGGTGATTCCAAAATAAGGTCTAAAATCGTCTAGGATGACTAGAAACGCCAAAAAATGGAAAAAACAAAAAAAAAGTTCGAAAAATGTAAAAATTTTAAAATGTGTGAAAAAAAAAAAAAAAAAAAACAATATCAAGGCTTAAAATGTGGTGATTCCAAAATAAGGTCTAAAATCGTCTAGGATGACTAGAAACGCCAAAAAATGGAAAAAACAAAAAAAAGTTCAAAAAATGTAAAAATTTTAAAATGTGTGAAAAAAACAAAAAAAAAAACAATATCAAGGCTTAAAATGTGGTGATTCCAAAATAAGGTCTAAAATCGTCTATGGATGACTAGAAACGCCAAAAAATGGAAAAAACAAAAAAAAATTCGAAAAATGTAAAAATTTTAAAATGTGTGAAAAAAAAAAAAAAAAAAACAATATCAAGGCTTAAAATGTGGTGATTCCAAAATAAGGTCTAAAATCGTCTATGATGACTAGAAACGCCAAAAAATGGAAAAAACAAAAAAAAAGTTCAAAAAATGTAAAAATTTTAAAATGTGTGAAAAAAACAAAAAAAAAACAATATCAAGGCTTAAAATGTGGTGATTCCAAAATAAGGTCTAAAATCGTCTAGGATGACTAGAAACGCCAAAAAATGGAAAAAACAAAAAAAAAAGTACAAAAAAATTGTGTGAAAAAAAAAAAAAAAAAAATATCAAGGCTTAAAATGTGGTGATTCCAAAATAAGGTCTAAAATCGTCTAGGATGACTAGAAACGCCAAAAAATGGAAAAAAAAACCAAAAAAAAAACAATATCAAGGCTTAAAATGTGGTGATTCCAAAATAAGGTCTAAAATCGTCTAGGATGACTAGAAACGCCAAAAAATGGAAAAAACAAAAAAAAATTCGAAAAATGTAAAAATTTTAAAATGTGTGAAAAAAAAAAAAAAAAAAAACAATATCAAGGCTTAAAATGTGGTGATTCCAAAATAAGGTCTAAAATCGTCTAGGATGACTAGAAACGCCAAAAAATGGAAAAAAACAAAAAAAAAAACAATATCAAGGCTTAAAATGTGGTGATTCCAAAATAAGGTCTAAAATCGTCTAGGATGACTAGAAACGCCAAAAAATGGAAAAAACAAAAAAAAGTTCAAAAAATGTAAAAATTTTAAAATGTGTGAAAAAAAAAAAAAAAAAACAATATATCAAGGCTTAAAATGTGGTGATTCCAAAATAAGGTCTAAAATCGTCTAGGATGACTAGAAACGCCAAAAAATGGAAAAAACAAAAAAAAGTTCGAAAAATGTAAAAATTTTAAAATGTGTGAAAAAAACAAAAAAAAAAACAATATCAAGGCTTAAAATGTGGTGATTCCAAAATAAGGTCTAAAATCGTCTAGGATGACTAGAAACGCCAAAAAATGGAAAAAACAAAAAAAAGTTCAAAAAATGTAAAAATTTTAAAATGTGTGAAAAAAACAAAAAAAAAACAATATCAAGGCTTAAAATGTGGTGATTCCAAAATAAGGTCTAAAATCGTCTAGGATGACTAGAAACGCCAAAAAATGGAAAAAAAAAAAAGTTAAAAATGTAAAAATTTTAAAATGTGTGAAAAAAAAAAAAAAAAAAACAATATCAAGGCTTAAAATGTGGTGATTCCAAAATAAGGTCTAAAATCGTCTAAGAAAAAAAAAAAAAAACAAAAATGTAAAAATTTTAAAATGTGTGAAAAAAAAAAAAACAATATCAAGGCTTAAAATGTGGTGATTCCAAAATAAGGTCTAAAATCGTCTATGATGACTAGAAACGCCAAAAAATGGAAAAAACAAAAAAAAGTTCAAAAATGTAAAAATTTTAAAATGTGTGAAAAAAAAAAAAAAAAAAAAATATCAAGGCTTAAAATGTGGTGATTCCAAAATAAGGTCTAAAATCGTCTAGGATGACTAGAAACGCCAAAAAATGGAAAAAACAAAAAAAAAGTTCAAAAAATGTAAAAATTTTAAAATGTGTGAAAAAAAAAAAAAAAAACAATATCAAGGCTTAAAATGTGGTGATTCCAAAATAAGGTCTAAAATCGTCTATGATGACTAGAAACGCCAAAAAATGGAAAAAACAAAAAAAGTTCGAAAAATGTAAAAATTTTAAAATGTGTGAAAAAAACAAAAAAAAAACAATATCAAGGCTTAAAATGTGGTGATTCCAAAATAAGGTCTAAAATCGTCTAGGATGACTAGAAACGCCAAAAAATGGAAAAAACAAAAAAAAAGTTCAAAAAATGTAAAAATTTTAAAATGTGTGAAAAAAAAAAAAAAAAACAATATCAAGGCTTAAAATGTGGTGATTCCAAAATAAGGTCTAAAATCGTCTAGGATGACTAGAAACGCCAAAAAATGGAAAAAACAAAAAAAAGTTCGAAAAATGTAAAAATTTTAAAATGTGTGAAAAAAAAAAAAAAAAAAAAATATCAAGGCTTAAAATGTGGTGATTCCAAAATAAGGTCTAAAATCGTCTATGATGACTAGAAACGCCAAAAAAAAAAAAAAATGAAAAAAAAAAAAAAATAAAAGTGGGATTCAAAAAAAAAAAAAAAAAAAGTAAAAATTTTAAAATGTGTGAAAAAAAAAAAAAAAAAAAACAATATCAAGGCTTAAAATGTGGTGATTCCAAAATAAGGTCTAAAATCGTCTATGATGACTAGAAACGCCAAAAAATGGAAAAAACAAAAAAAGTTCAAAAAATGTAAAAATTTTAAAATGTGTGAAAAAAAAAAAAAAAAACACAATATCAAGGCTTAAAATGTGGTGATTCCAAAATAAGGTCTAAAATCGTCTAGGATGACTAGAAACGCCAAAAAATGGAAAAAACAAAAAAAGTTCGAAAAATGTAAAAATTTTAAAATGTGTGAAAAAACACAAAAAAAACAACAATATCAAGGCTTAAAATGTGGTGATTCCAAAATAAGGTCTAAAATCGTCTAGGATGACTAGAAACGCCAAAAAATGGAAAAAACAAAAAAAAGTTCAAAAAATGTAAAAATTTTAAATTGTGTGAAAAAAACAAAAAAAAAACAATATCAAGGCTTAAAATGTGGTGATTCCAAAATAAGGTCTAAAATCGTCTAGGATGACTAGAAACGCCAAAAAATGGAAAAAACAAAAAAAAGTTCAAAAAATGTAAAAATTTTAAAATGTGTGAAAAAAACAAAAAAAAAACAATATCAAGGCTTAAAATGTGGTGATTCCAAAATAAGGTCTAAAATCGTCTAGGATGACTAGAAACGCCAAAAAATGGAAAAAACAAAAAAAAGTTCGAAAAATGTAAAAATTTTAAAATGTGGTGATTCCAAAATAAGGTCTAAAATCGTCTATGATGACTAGAAACGCCAAAAAATGGAAAAAACAAAAAAAGTTCAAAAAATGTAAAAATTTTAAATTGTGTGAAAAAAACAAAAAAAAAACAATATCAAGGCTTAAAATGTGGTGATTCCAAAATAAGGTCTAAAATCGTCTAGGATGACTAGAAACGCCAAAAAATGGAAAAAACAAAAAAAAGTTCAAAAAATGTAAAAATTTTAAAATGTGTGAAAAAAAAAAAAAAAAAAAAAAAACAAAAAAAAACAATATCAAGGCTTAAAATGTGGTGATTCCAAAATAAGGTCTAAAATCGTCTATGATGACTAGAAACGCCAAAAAATGGAAAAAACAAAAAAAGTTCAAAAAATGTAAAAATTTTAAAATGTGTGAAAAAAAAAAAAAAAAAAAATATCAAGGCTTAAAATGTGGTGATTCCAAAATAAGGTCTAAAATCGTCTAGGATGACTAGAAACGCCAAAAAATGGAAAAAACAAAAAAAATTCGAAAAATGTAAAAATTTTAAAATGTGTGAAAAAAAAAAAAAAAAAAAAAAATATCAAGGAAAAAAAACATTAAAAAATGTGGTGATTCCAAAATAAGGTCTAAAATCGTCTATGATGACTAGAAACGCCAAAAAATGGAAAAAACAAAAAAAGTTCGAAAAAATGTAAAAATTTTAAAATGTGTGAAAAAAAAAAAAAAAAAACAATATCAAGGCTTAAAATGTGGTGATTCCAAAATAAGGTCTAAAATCGTCTAGGATGACTAGAAACGCCAAAAAATGGAAAAAAAAAAAAAAAAGTTCGAAAAATGTAAAAATTTTAAAATGTGTGAAAAAAAACAAAAAAAAAAACAATATCAAGGCTTAAAATGTGGTGATTCCAAAATAAGGTCTAAAATCGTCTATGATGACTAGAAACGCCAAAAAATGGAAAAAACAAAAAAAGTTCGAAAAATGTAAAAATTTTAAAATGTGTGAAAAAAAAAAAAAAAAAAACAATATCAAGGCTTAAAATGTGGTGATTCCAAAATAAGGTCTAAAATCGTCTAGGATGACTAGAAACGCCAAAAAATGGAAAAAACAAAAAAAAGTTCAAAAAATGTAAAAATTTTAAAATGTGTGAAAAAAACAAAAAAAAAACAATATCAAGGCTTAAAATGTGGTGATTCCAAAATAAGGTCTAAAATCGTCTATGATGACTAGAAACGCCAAAAAATGGAAAAAACAAAAAAAAGTTCGAAAAATGTAAAAATTTTAAAATGTGTGAAAAAAACAAAAAAAAACAATATCAAGGCTTAAAATGTGGTGATTCCAAAATAAGGTCTAAAATCGTCTAGGATGACTAGAAACGCCAAAAAATGGAAAAAACAAAAAAAAGTTCAAAAAATGTAAAAATTTTAAATTGTGTGAAAAAAAAACAAAAAAAAAACAATATCAAGGCTTAAAATGTGGTGATTCCAAAATAAGGTCTAAAATCGTCTAGGATGACTAGAAACGCCAAAAAATGGAAAAAACAAAAAAAAGTTCGAAAAATGTAAAAATTTTAAAATGTGGTGATTCCAAAATAAGGTCTAAAATCGTCTATGATGACTAGAAACGCCAAAAAATGGAAAAAACAAAAAAAAGTTCGAAAAATGTAAAAATTTTAAAATGTGGTGATTCCAAAATAAGGTCTAAAATCGTCTATGATGACTAGAAACGCCAAAAAATGGAAAAAAAAAAAAAAAAGTTCAAAAAATGTAAAAATTTTAAAATGTGTGAAAAAAAAAAAAAAAAAACAATATCAAGGCTTAAAATGTGGTGATTCCAAAATAAGGTCTAAAATCGTCTATGATGACTAGAAACGCCAAAAAATGGAAAAAACAAAAAAAAAGTTCGAAAAATGTAAAAATTTTAAAATGTGTGAAAAAAAAAAAAAAAAAAAACAATATCAAGGCTTAAAATGTGGTGATTCCAAAATAAGGTCTAAAATCGTCTAGGATGACTAGAAACGCCAAAAAATGGAAAAAACAAAAAAAAAGTTCAAAAAATGTAAAAATTTTAAAATGTGTGAAAAAAACAAAAAAAAACAATATCAAGGCTTAAAATGTGGTGATTCCAAAATAAGGTCTAAAATCGTCTATGATGACTAGAAACGCCAAAAAATGGAAAAAACAAAAAAAGTTCAAAAAATGTAAAAATTTTAAAATGTGTGAAAAAAAAAAAAAAAAAAAAAATATCAAGGCTTAAAATGTGGTGATTCCAAAATAAGGTCTAAAATCGTCTAGGATGACTAGAAACGCCAAAAAATGGAAAAAAAAAAAAAAGTTCAAAAAATGTAAAAATTTTAAAATGTGTGAAAAAAACAAAAAAAAACAATATCAAGGCTTAAAATGTGGTGATTCCAAAATAAGGTCTAAAATCGTCTATGATGACTAGAAACGCCAAAAAATGGAAAAAACAAAAAAAAGTTCAAAAAATGTAAAAATTTTAAAATGTGTGAAAAAAAAAAAAAAAAAAAAAATATCAAGGCTTAAAATGTGGTGATTCCAAAATAAGGTCTAAAATCGTCTAGGATGACTAGAAACGCCAAAAAATGGAAAAAACAAAAAAAAGTTCAAAAAATGTAAAAATTTTAAATTGTGTGAAAAAAACAAAAAAAAAACAATATCAAGGCTTAAAATGTGGTGATTCCAAAATAAGGTCTAAAATCGTCTAGGATGACTAGAAACGCCAAAAAATGGAAAAAACAAAAAAAAGTTCAAAAAATGTAAAAATTTTAAAATGTGTGTGAAAAAAAAAAAAAAAAACAATATCAAGGCTTAAAATGTGGTGATTCCAAAATAAGGTCTAAAATCGTCTATGGATGACTAGAAACGCCAAAAAATGGAAAAAACAAAAAAAAGTTCGAAAAATGTAAAAATTTTAAAATGTGTGAAAAAAAAAAAAAAAAAACAATATCAAGGCTTAAAATGTGGTGATTCCAAAATAAGGTCTAAAATCGTCTATGATGACTAGAAACGCCAAAAAATGGAAAAAACAAAAAAAGTTCAAAAAATGTAAAAATTTTAAAATGTGTGAAAAAAAAAAAAAAAAACAATATCAAGGCTTAAAATGTGGTGATTCCAAAATAAGGTCTAAAATCGTCTAGGATGACTAGAAACGCCAAAAAATGGAAAAAAAAAAAAAGTTCGAAAAATAAAAATTTTAAAATGTGATTCCAAAATAATGTAAAAATCGTTTAAAATGTGTAGAAAAAAAAAAAAAAAAAAAAAAAGTTCGAAAAATGTAAAAATTTTAAAATGTGTGAAAAACAAAAAAAACAATATCAAGGCTTAAAATGTGGTGATTCCAAAATAAGGTCTAAAATCGTCTATGATGACTAGAAACGCCAAAAAATGGAAAAAACAAAAAAAAAGTTCAAAAAATGTAAAAATTTTAAAATGTGTGAAAAAAAAAAAAAAAAACAATATCAAGGCTTAAAATGTGGTGATTCCAAAATAAGGTCTAAAATCGTCTAGGATGACTAGAAACGCCAAAAAATGGAAAAAACAAAAAAAAGTTCAAAAAATGTAAAAATTTTAAAATGTGTGAAAAAAAAAAAAAAAAAAAAACAATATCAAGGCTTAAAATGTGGTGATTCCAAAATAAGGTCTAAAATCGTCTATGATGACTAGAAACGCCAAAAAATGGAAAAAACAAAAAAAGTTCGAAAAAATGTAAAAATTTTAAAATGTGTGAAAAAAAAAAAAAAAAAACCAATATCAAGGCTTAAAATGTGGTGATTCCAAAATAAGGTCTAAAATCGTCTAGGATGACTAGAAACGCCAAAAAATGGAAAAAACAAAAAAAAGTTCGAAAAATGTAAAAATTTTAAAAATGTGAAAAAAACAAAAAAAAAACAATAAAAATTTTAAAATGTGTGAAAAAAAAAAAAAAAAAAAACAATATCAAGGCTTAAAATGTGGTGATTCCAAAATAAGGTCTAAAATCGTCTATGATGACTAGAAACGCCAAAAAATGGAAAAAACAAAAAAAAGTTCGAAAAATGTAAAAATTTTAAAATGTGTGAAAAAAAAAAAAAACAAAAAAAACAATATCAAGGCTTAAAATGTGGTGATTCCAAAATAAGGTCTAAAATCGTCTAGGATGACTAGAAACGCCAAAAAATGGAAAAAACAAAAAAAGTTCGAAAAATGTAAAAATTTTAAAATGTGTGAAAAAAAAAAAAAAAAAACAATATCAAGGCTTAAAATGTGGTGATTCCAAAATAAGGTCTAAAATCGTCTATGATGACTAGAAACGCCAAAAAATGGAAAAAACAAAAAAAAGTTCAAAAAATGTAAAAATTTTAAAATGTGTGAAAAAAACAAAAAAAAAAACAATATCAAGGCTTAAAATGTGGTGATTCCAAAATAAGGTCTAAAATCGTCTAGGATGACTAGAAACGCCAAAAAATGGAAAAAACAAAAAAAAGTTCAAAAAATGTAAAAATTTTAAATTGTGTGAAAAAAACAAAAAAAAAAAACAATATCAAGGCTTAAAATGTGGTGATTCCAAAATAAGGTCTAAAATCGTCTAGGATGACTAGAAACGCCAAAAAATGGAAAAAACAAAAAAAAGTTCAAAAAATGTAAAAATTTTAAAATGTGTGAAAAAAACAAAAAAAAACAATATCAAGGCTTAAAATGTGGTGATTCCAAAATAAGGTCTAAAATCGTCTATGATGACTAGAAACGCCAAAAAATGGAAAAAAAAAAAAAAGTCAAAAAATGTAAAAATTTTAAAATGTGTGAAAAAAACAAAAAAAAAATATCAAGGCTTAAAATGTGGTGATTCCAAAATAA
Source organism: Drosophila arawakana (assembly GCA_018151165.1). Classification (NCBI taxonomy): domain Eukaryota; kingdom Metazoa; phylum Arthropoda; class Insecta; order Diptera; family Drosophilidae; genus Drosophila; species Drosophila arawakana. Next base: position 16,086 of record JAECWX010000282.1, on the reverse strand, counting down.
GGTCTAAAATCGTCTAGGATGACTAGAAACGCCAAAAAATGGAAAAAAAAAAAAAGTTCAAAAATGTAAAAATTTTAAAATGTTCGAAAAAATGTAAAAAAAAAAATTTTAAAAATAAGGTGTGAAAAAAAAAAAAAAAACAAAAAGTTAAAATGTGAAAAAAAAAAAAAAAAAAAAAACAATATCAAGGCTTAAAATGTGGTGATTCCAAAATAAGGTCTAAAATCGTCTAGGATGACTAGAAACGCCAAAAAATGGAAAAAACAAAAAAAAGTTCGAAAAAATGTAAAAATTTTAAAATGTGTGAAAAAAACAAAAAAAAAAACTATCAAGGCTTAAAATGTGGTGATTCCAAAATAAGGTCTAAAATCGTCTAGGATGACTAGAAACGCCAAAAAATGGAAAAAACAAAAAAAAGTTCGAAAAATGTAAAAATTTTAAAATGTGTGAAAAAAAAAAAAAAAAAACAATATCAAGGCTTAAAATGTGGTGATTCCAAAATAAGGTCTAAAATCGTCTAGGATGACTAGAAACGCCAAAAAATGGAAAAAACAAAAAAAAGTTCAAAAAATGTAAAAATTTTAAAATGTGTGAAAAAAAAAAAAAAAAACAATATCAAGGCTTAAAATGTGGTGATTCCAAAATAAGGTCTAAAATCGTCTATGATGACTAGAAACGCCAAAAAATGGAAAAAACAAAAAAAGTTCAAAAAATGTAAAAATTTTAAAATGTGTGAAAAAAACAAAAAAAAACAATATCAAGGCTTAAAATGTGGTGATTCCAAAATAAGGTCTAAAATCGTCTAGGATGACTAGAAACGCCAAAAAATGGAAAAAACAAAAAAAGTTCGAAAAATGTAAAAAATTTAAAAAAAAAAAAAAAACAATATCAAGGCTTAAAATGTGGTGATTCCAAAATAAGGTCTAAAATCGTCTAGGATGACTAGAAACGCCAAAAAATGGAAAAAACAAAAAATAAAAAAAAATTTTTTTATGTAAAAAAAAAAAAAAAAACAATATCAAGGCTTAAAATGTGGTGATTCCAAAATAAGGTCTAAAATCGTCTATGATGACTAGAAACGCCAAAAAATGGAAAAAACAAAAAAAAGTTCGAAAAATGTAAAAATTTTAAAATGTGTGAAAAAAACAAAAAAAAACAATATCAAGGCTTAAAATGTGGTGATTCCAAAATAAGGTCTAAAATCGTCTAGGATGACTAGAAACGCCAAAAAATGGAAAAAACAAAAAAAAGTTCAAAAAATGTAAAAATTTTAAAATGTGTGAAAAAAAAAAAAAAAAAATATCAAGGCTTAAAATGTGGTGATTCCAAAATAAGGTCTAAAATCGTCTATGATGACTAGAAACGCCAAAAAATGGAAAAAACAAAAAAAAGTTCAAAAAATGTAAAAATTTTAAATTGTGTGAAAAAAACAAAAAAAAAACAATATCAAGGCTTAAAATGTGGTGATTCCAAAATAAGGTCTAAAATCGTCTAGGATGACTAGAAACGCCAAAAAATGGAAAAAACAAAAAAAAGTTCGAAAAATGTAAAAATTTTAAAATGTGTGAAAAAAACAAAAAAAAACAATATCAAGGCTTAAAATGTGGTGATTCCAAAATAAGGTCTAAAATCGTCTAGGATGACTAGAAACGCCAAAAAATGGAAAAAACAAAAAAAAGTTCAAAAAATGTAAAAATTTTAAAATGTGTGAAAAAAAAAAAAAAAAAACAATATCAAGGCTTAAAATGTGGTGATTCCAAAATAAGGTCTAAAATCGTCTATGATGACTAGAAACGCCAAAAAATGGAAAAAACAAAAAAAAAGTTCAAAAAATGTAAAAATTTTAAAATGTGTGAAAAAAACAAAAAAAAAAACATATCAAGGCTTAAAATGTGGTGATTCCAAAATAAGGTCTAAAATCGTCTAGGATGACTAGAAACGCCAAAAAATGGAAAAAACAAAAAAAGTTCAAAAAATGTAAAAATTTTAAAATGTGTGAAAAAAAAAAAAAAAAACAATATCAAGGCTTAAAATGTGGTGATTCCAAAATAAGGTCTAAAATCGTCTAGGATGACTAGAAACGCCAAAAAATGGAAAAAACAAAAAAAGTTCAAAAAATGTAAAAATTTTAAAATGTGTGAAAAAAAAAAAAAAAAAAAACAATATCAAGGCTTAAAATGTGGTGATTCCAAAATAAGGTCTAAAATCGTCTAGGATGACTAGAAACGCCAAAAAATGGAAAAAACAAAAAAAAGTTCGAAAAATGTAAAAATTTTAAAATGTGTGAAAAAAAACAAAAAAAAAACAATATCAAGGCTTAAAATGTGGTGATTCCAAAATAAGGTCTAAAATCGTCTATGATGACTAGAAACGCCAAAAAATGGAAAAAACAAAAAAAAGTTCAAAAAATGTAAAAATTTTAAAATGTGTGAAAAAAAACAAAAAAAAAACAATATCAAGGCTTAAAATGTGGTGATTCCAAAATAAGGTCTAAAATCGTCTATGATGACTAGAAACGCCAAAAAATGGAAAAAACAAAAAAAAGTTCAAAAAATGTAAAAATTTTAAAATGTGTGAAAAAAAAAAAAAAAAAAAATATCAAGGCTTAAAATGTGGTGATTCCAAAATAAGGTCTAAAATCGTCTATGATGACTAGAAACGCCAAAAAATGGAAAAAACAAAAAAAAGTTCGAAAAATGTAAAAATTTTTAAAATGTGTGAAAAAAAAAAAAAAAAAACAATATCAAGGCTTAAAATGTGGTGATTCCAAAATAAGGTCTAAAATCGTCTATGGATGACTAGAAACGCCAAAAAATGGAAAAAACAAAAAAAAGTTCAAAAAATGTAAAAATTTTAAAATGTGTGAAAAAAAAAAAAAAAAACAATATCAAGGCTTAAAATGTGGTGATTCCAAAATAAGGTCTAAAATCGTCTAGGATGACTAGAAACGCCAAAAAATGGAAAAAAAAAAAAAAAAGTTCGAAAAATGTAAAAATTTTAAAATGTGTGAAAAAAAAAAAAAAAAAAACAATATCAAGGCTTAAAATGTGGTGATTCCAAAATAAGGTCTAAAATCGTCTAGGATGACTAGAAACGCCAAAAAATGGAAAAAACAAAAAAAAATTCGAAAAATGTAAAAATTTTAAATGTGTGTGAAAAAAAAAAAAAAAAAACAATATCAAGGCTTAAAATGTGGTGATTCCAAAATAAGGTCTAAAATCGTCTATGATGACTAGAAACGCCAAAAAATGGAAAAAACAAAAAAAAGTTCAAAAAATGTAAAAATTTTAAAATGTGTGAAAAAAAAAAAAAAAAAAAAAAAACAATATCAAGGCTTAAAATGTGGTGATTCCAAAATAAGGTCTAAAATCGTCTAGGATGACTAGAAACGCCAAAAAATGGAAAAAACAAAAAAAAAGTTCGAAAAAATGTAAAAATTTTAAAATGTGTGAAAAAAAAAAAAAAAAAAAATATCAAGGCTTAAAATGTGGTGATTCCAAAATAAGGTCTAAAATCGTCTAGGATGACTAGAAACGCCAAAAAATGGAAAAAACAAAAAAAAGTTCGAAAAATGTAAAAATTTTAAAATGTGTGAAAAAAACAAAAAAAAAAAACAATATCAAGGCTTAAAATGTGGTGATTCCAAAATAAGGTCTAAAATCGTCTATGATGACTAGAAACGCCAAAAAATGGAAAAAACAAAAAAAAGTTCGAAAAATGTAAAAATTTTAAAATGTGTGAAAAAAACAAAAAAAAAAACAATATCAAGGCTTAAAATGTGGTGATTCCAAAATAAGGTCTAAAATCGTCTATGATGACTAGAAACGCCAAAAAATGGAAAAAACAAAAAAAAGTTCAAAAAATGTAAAAATTTTAAAATGTGTGAAAAAAAAAAAAAAAAAAACAATATCAAGGCTTAAAATGTGGTGATTCCAAAATAAGGTCTAAAATCGTCTAGGATGACTAGAAACGCCAAAAAATGGAAAAAACAAAAAAAAGTTCGAAAAATGTAAAAATTTTAAAATGTGTGAAAAAAACAAAAAAAAAACAATATCAAGGCTTAAAATGTGGTGATTCCAAAATAAGGTCTAAAATCGTCTATGATGACTAGAAACGCCAAAAAATGGAAAAAACAAAAAAAAGTTCGAAAAATGTAAAAATTTTAAAATGTGTGAAAAAAACAAAAAAAAACAATATCAAGGCTTAAAATGTGGTGATTCCAAAATAAGGTCTAAAATCGTCTAGGATGACTAGAAACGCCAAAAAATGGAAAAAACAAAAAAAAGTTCAAAAAATGTAAAAATTTTAAATTGTGTGAAAAAAACAAAAAAAAAACAATATCAAGGCTTAAAATGTGGTGATTCCAAAATAAGGTCTAAAATCGTCTAGGATGACTAGAAACGCCAAAAAATGGAAAAAACAAAAAAAGTTCAAAAAATGTAAAAATTTTAAAATGTGTGAAAAAAAAAAAAAAAAAAAACAATATCAAGGCTTAAAATGTGGTGATTCCAAAATAAGGTCTAAAATCGTCTAGGATGACTAGAAACGCCAAAAAATGGAAAAAACAAAAAAAAGTTCGAAAAATGTAAAAATTTTAAAATGTGTGAAAAAAAAAAAAAAAAAAACAATATCAAGGCTTAAAATGTGGTGATTCCAAAATAAGGTCTAAAATCGTCTAGGATGACTAGAAACGCCAAAAAATGGAAAAAACAAAAAAAGTTCGAAAAATGTAAAAATTTTAAAATGTGTGAAAAAAAAAAAAAAAAAAAATATCAAGGCTTAAAATGTGGTGATTCCAAAATAAGGTCTAAAATCGTCTAGGATGACTAGAAACGCCAAAAAATGGAAAAAACAAAAAAAGTTCAAAAAATGTAAAAATTTTAAAATGTGTGAAAAAAAAAAAAAAAAAACAATATCAAGGCTTAAAATGTGGTGATTCCAAAATAAGGTCTAAAATCGTCTAGGATGACTAGAAACGCCAAAAAATGGAAAAAACAAAAAAAAGTTCGAAAAATGTAAAAATTTTAAAATGTGTGAAAAAAAAAAAAAAAAAAACAATATCAAGGCTTAAAATGTGGTGATTCCAAAATAAGGTCTAAAATCGTCTAGGATGACTAGAAACGCCAAAAAATGAAAAAAAAAAAAAAAAAAGTTCAAAAAATGTAAAAATTTTAAAATGTGTGAAAAAAAAAAAAAAAAAAACAATATCAAGGCTTAAAATGTGGTGATTCCAAAATAAGGTCTAAAATCGTCTAGGATGACTAGAAACGCCAAAAAATGGAAAAAACAAAAAAAAAGTTCGAAAAATGTAAAAATTTTAAAATGTGTGAAAAAAAAAAAAAAAAAAAACAATATCAAGGCTTAAAATGTGGTGATTCCAAAATAAGGTCTAAAATCGTCTATGATGACTAGAAACGCCAAAAAATGGAAAAAACAAAAAAAAAGTTCAAAAAATGTAAAAATTTTAAAATGTGTGAAAAAAAAAAAAAAAAACAATATCAAGGCTTAAAATGTGGTGATTCCAAAATAAGGTCTAAAATCGTCTAGGATGACTAGAAACGCCAAAAAATGGAAAAAACAAAAAAAAGTTCGAAAAATGTAAAAATTTTAAAATGTGTGAAAAAAAAAAAAAAAAAACAATATCAAGGCTTAAAATGTGGTGATTCCAAAATAAGGTCTAAAATCGTCTAGGATGACTAGAAACGCCAAAAAATGGAAAAAACAAAAAAAAGTTCAAAAAATGTAAAAATTTTAAAATGTGTGAAAAAAACAAAAAAAAAAACAATATCAAGGCTTAAAATGTGGTGATTCCAAAATAAGGTCTAAAATCGTCTATGATGACTAGAAACGCCAAAAAATGGAAAAAACAAAAAAAAGTTCAAAAAATGTAAAAATTTTAAAATGTGTGAAAAAAACAAAAAAAAAAACAATATCAAGGCTTAAAATGTGGTGATTCCAAAATAAGGTCTAAAATCGTCTATGATGACTAGAAACGCCAAAAAATGGAAAAAACAAAAAAAAGTTCGAAAAATGTAAAAATTTTAAAATGTGTGAAAAAAAAAAAAAAAACAATATCAAGGCTTAAAATGTGGTGATTCCAAAATAAGGTCTAAAATCGTCTATGATGACTAGAAACGCCAAAAAATGGAAAAAACAAAAAAAAAGTTCGAAAAATGTAAAAATTTTAAAATGTGTGAAAAAAACAAAAAAAAACAATATCAAGGCTTAAAATGTGGTGATTCCAAAATAAGGTCTAAAATCGTCTATGATGACTAGAAACGCCAAAAAATGGAAAAAACAAAAAAAAGTTCAAAAAATGTAAAAATTTTAAAATTGTGTGAAAAAAAAAAAAAAAAAAAAAAAAATATCAAGGCTTAAAATGTGGTGATTCCAAAATAAGGTCTAAAATCGTCTAGGATGACTAGAAACGCCAAAAAATGGAAAAAACAAAAAAAAGTTCGAAAAATGTAAAAATTTTAAAATGTGTGAAAAAAACAAAAAAAAACAATATCAAGGCTTAAAATGTGGTGATTCCAAAATAAGGTCTAAAATCGTCTATGATGACTAGAAACGCCAAAAAATGGAAAAAACAAAAAAAAGTTCGAAAAATGTAAAAATTTTAAAATGTGTGAAAAAAACAAAAAAAAAACAATATCAAGGCTTAAAATGTGGTGATTCCAAAATAAGGTCTAAAATCGTCTAGGATGACTAGAAACGCCAAAAAATGGAAAAAACAAAAAAAAGTTCAAAAAATGTAAAAATTTTAAATTGTGTGAAAAAAACAAAAAAAAAACAATATCAAGGCTTAAAATGTGGTGATTCCAAAATAAGGTCTAAAATCGTCTAGGATGACTAGAAACGCCAAAAAATGGAAAAAACAAAAAAAAGTTCGAAAAATGTAAAAATTTTAAAATGTGTGAAAAAAAAAAAAAAAAAACAATATCAAGGCTTAAAATGTGGTGATTCCAAAATAAGGTCTAAAATCGTCTAGGATGACTAGAAACGCCAAAAAATGGAAAAAACAAAAAAAAGTTCGAAAAATGTAAAAATTTTAAAATGTGTGAAAAAAACAAAAAAAAAACAATATCAAGGCTTAAAATGTGGTGATTCCAAAATAAGGTCTAAAATCGTCTATGATGACTAGAAACGCCAAAAAATGGAAAAAACAAAAAAAAGTTCAAAAAATGTAAAAATTTTAAAATGTGTGAAAAAAACAAAAAAAAAACAATATCAAGGCTTAAAATGTGGTGATTCCAAAATAAGGTCTAAAATCGTCTATGATGACTAGAAACGCCAAAAAATGGAAAAAACAAAAAAAGTTCAAAAAATGTAAAAATTTTAAAATGTGTGAAAAAAACAAAAAAAAAAAACAATATCAAGGCTTAAAATGTGGTGATTCCAAAATAAGGTCTAAAATCGTCTATGATGACTAGAAACGCCAAAAAATGGAAAAAACAAAAAAAAGTTCAAAAAATGTAAAAATTTTAAAATGTGTGAAAAAAACAAAAAAAAAACAATATCAAGGCTTAAAATGTGGTGATTCCAAAATAAGGTCTAAAATCGTCTAGGATGACTAGAAACGCCAAAAAATGGAAAAAACAAAAAAAGTTCAAAAAATGTAAAAATTTTAAATTGTGTGAAAAAAACAATATCAAGGCTTAAAATGTGGTGATTCCAAAATAAGGTCTAAAATCGTCTATGATGACTAGAAACGCCAAAAAATGGAAAAAACAAAAAAAGTTCAAAAAATGTAAAAATTTTAAAATTGTGTGAAAAAAAAAAAAAAAAAACAATATCAAGGCTTAAAATGTGGTGATTCCAAAATAAGGTCTAAAATCGTCTAGGATGACTAGAAACGCCAAAAAATGGAAAAAACAAAAAAAAAGTTCAAAAAATGTAAAAATTTTAAAATGTGTGAAAAAAAAAAAAAAAAAACAATATCAAGGCTTAAAATGTGGTGATTCCAAAATAAGGTCTAAAATCGTCTATGATGACTAGAAACGCCAAAAAATGGAAAAAACAAAAAAAAGTTCGAAAAATGTAAAAATTTTAAAATGTGTGAAAAAAAAAAAAAAAAAAAATATCAAGGCTTAAAATGTGGTGATTCCAAAATAAGGTCTAAAATCGTCTAGGATGACTAGAAACGCCAAAAAATGGAAAAAACAAAAAAAAGTTCAAAAAATGTAAAAATTTTAAAAATGTTGTGAAAAAAACAAAAAAAAACAAGAAAATGAAAAAATGAAAAAAAAAAAAACAATATCAAGGCTTAAAATGTGGTGATTCCAAAATAAGGTCTAAAATCGTCTATGATGACTAGAAACGCCAAAAAATGGAAAAAACAAAAAAAAGTTCGAAAAATGTAAAAATTTTAAAATGTGTGAAAAAAAAAAAAAAAAACAATATCAAGGCTTAAAATGTGGTGATTCCAAAATAAGGTCTAAAATCGTCTAGGATGACTAGAAACGCCAAAAAATGGAAAAAACAAAAAAAAAGTTCAAAAAATGTAAAAATTTTAAAATGTGTGAAAAAAACAAAAAAAAAAACAATATCAAGGCTTAAAATGTGGTGATTCCAAAATAAGGTCTAAAATCGTCTATGATGACTAGAAACGCCAAAAAATGGAAAAAACAAAAAAAGTTCAAAAAATGTAAAAATTTTAAAATGTGTGAAAAAAAAAAAAAAAAACAATATCAAGGCTTAAAATGTGGTGATTCCAAAATAAGGTCTAAAATCGTCTATGATGACTAGAAACGCCAAAAAATGGAAAAAACAAAAAAAAGTTCAAAAAATGTAAAAATTTTAAAATGTGTGAAAAAAACAAAAAAAAAACAATATCAAGGCTTAAAATGTGGTGATTCCAAAATAAGGTCTAAAATCGTCTATGATGACTAGAAACGCCAAAAAATGGAAAAAACAAAAAAAAGTTCAAAAAATGTAAAAATTTTAAAATGTGTGAAAAAAAAAAAAAAAAAAAACAATATCAAGGCTTAAAATGTGGTGATTCCAAAATAAGGTCTAAAATCGTCTAGGATGACTAGAAACGCCAAAAAATGGAAAAAACAAAAAAAAGTTCGAAAAATGTAAAAATTTTAAAATGTGGTGATTCCAAAATAAGGTCTAAAATCGTCTATGATGACTAGAAACGCCAAAAAATGGAAAAAACAAAAAAAAGTTCGAAAAATGTAAAAATTTTAAAATGTGGTGATTCCAAAATAAGGTCTAAAATCGTCTATGATGACTAGAAACGCCAAAAAATGGAAAAAACAAAAAAAAGTTCGAAAAATGTAAAAATTTTAAAATGTGGTGATTCCAAAATAAGGTCTAAAATCGTCTATGATGACTAGAAACGCCAAAAAATGGAAAAAACAAAAAAAAGTTCGAAAAATGTAAAAATTTTAAAATGTGTGAAAAAAAAAAAAAAAAAAAAAACAATATCAAGGCTTAAAATGTGGTGATTCCAAAATAAGGTCTAAAATCGTCTATGATGACTAGAAACGCCAAAAAATGGAAAAAACAAAAAAAGTTCAAAAAATGTAAAAATTTTAAAATGTGTGAAAAAAAAAAAAAAAAACAATATCAAGGCTTAAAATGTGGTGATTCCAAAATAAGGTCTAAAATCGTCTAGGATGACTAGAAACGCCAAAAAATGGAAAAAACAAAAAAAAGTTCAAAAAATGTAAAAATTTTAAAATGTGTGTGAAAAAAAACAAAAAAAAAAAAATATCAAGGCTTAAAATGTGGTGATTCCAAAATAAGGTCTAAAATCGTCTAGGATGACTAGAAACGCCAAAAAATGGAAAAAACAAAAAAAGTTCGAAAAATGTAAAAATTTTAAAATGTGTGAAAAAAAAAAAAAAAAAAAAAAAAATATCAAGGCTTAAAATGTGGTGATTCCAAAATAAGGTCTAAAATCGTCTATGATGACTAGAAACGCCAAAAAAGTGGGAAAAACAAAAAAAGTTCAAAAAATGTAAAAATTTTAAAATTGTGTGAAAAAAAAAAAAAAAAAAACATATCAAGGCTTAAAATGTGGTGATTCCAAAATAAGGTCTAAAATCGTCTAGGATGACTAGAAACGCCAAAAAATGGAAAAAACAAAAAAAAGTTCAAAAAATGTAAAAATTTTAAATTGTGTGAAAAAAAAAAAAAAAAAAACAATATCAAGGCTTAAAATGTGGTGATTCCAAAATAAGGTCTAAAATCGTCTATGATGACTAGAAACGCCAAAAAATGGAAAAAACAAAAAAAAAATTCAAAAAATGTAAAAATTTTAAATTGTGTGAAAAAAACAAAAAAAAAACAATATCAAGGCTTAAAATGTGGTGATTCCAAAATAAGGTCTAAAATCGTCTATGATGACTAGAAACGCCAAAAAATGGAAAAAACAAAAAAAGTTCGAAAAATGTAAAAATTTTAAAATGTGTGAAAAAAAAAAAAAAAAAACAATATCAAGGCTTAAAATGTGGTGATTCCAAAATAAGGTCTAAAATCGTCTATGATGACTAGAAACGCCAAAAAATGGAAAAAACAAAAAAAAGTTCAAAAAATGTAAAAATTTTAAATTGTGTGAAAAAAACAAAAAAAAAAACAATATCAAGGCTTAAAATGTGGTGATTCCAAAATAAGGTCTAAAATCGTCTAGGATGACTAGAAACGCCAAAAAATGGAAAAAACAAAAAAAAGTTCGAAAAATGTAAAAATTTTAAAATGTGTGAAAAAAACAAAAAAAAAACAATATCAAGGCTTAAAATGTGGTGATTCCAAAATAAGGTCTAAAATCGTCTATGATGACTAGAAACGCCAAAAAATGGAAAAAACAAAAAAAATTCGAAAAATGTAAAAATTTTAAAATGTGTGAAAAAAAAAAAAAAAAAAAAATATCAAGGCTTAAAATGTGGTGATTCCAAAATAAGGTCTAAAATCGTCTAGGATGACTAGAAACGCCAAAAAATGGAAAAAACAAAAAAAGGTTCAAAAAATGTAAAAATTTTAAAATGTGTGAAAAAAAGAAAAAAAAAAAAAAAACAATATCAAGGCTTAAAATGTGGTGATTCCAAAATAAGGTCTAAAATCGTCTATGGATGACTAGAAACGCCAAAAAATGGAAAAAACAAAAAAAGTTCGAAAAATGTAAAAATTTTAAAATGTGTGAAAAAAACAAAAAAAAAACAATATCAAGGCTTAAAATGTGGTGATTCCAAAATAAGGTCTAAAATCGTCTATGATGATGACTAGAAACGCCAAAAAATGGAAAAAACAAAAAAAGTTCAAAAAATGTAAAAATTTTAAAATGTGTGAAAAAAAAAAAAAAAAAAACAATATCAAGGCTTAAAATGTGGTGATTCCAAAATAAGGTCTAAAATCGTCTATGATGACTAGAAACGCCAAAAAATGGAAAAAACAAAAAAAGTTCAAAAAATGTAAAAATTTTAAAATGTGTGAAAAAAAAAAAAAAAAAAAAAAAACAATATCAAGGCTTAAAATGTGGTGATTCCAAAATAAGGTCTAAAATCGTCTATGATGACTAGAAACGCCAAAAAATGGAAAAAACAAAAAAAGTTCAAAAAATGTAAAAATTTTAAAATGTGTGAAAAAAAAAAAAAAAAAAAATATCAAGGCTTAAAATGTGGTGATTCCAAAATAAGGTCTAAAATCGTCTAGGATGACTAGAAACGCCAAAAAATGGAAAAAACAAAAAAAAGTTCAAAAAATGTAAAAATTTTAAAATGTGTGAAAAAAACAAAAAAAAAAAATATCAAGGCTTAAAATGTGGTGATTCCAAAATAAGGTCTAAAATCGTCTATGATGACTAGAAACGCCAAAAAATGGAAAAAACAAAAAAAAAATTCGAAAAATGTAAAAATTTTAAAATGTGTGAAAAAAAAAAAAAAAAAAACAATATCAAGGCTTAAAATGTGGTGATTCCAAAATAAGGTCTAAAATCGTCTATGATGACTAGAAACGCCAAAAAATGGAAAAAACAAAAAAAAGTTCGAAAAATGTAAAAATTTTAAAATGTGTGAAAAAAAAAAAAAAAAAAAAACAATATCAAGGCTTAAAATGTGGTGATTCCAAAATAAGGTCTAAAATCGTCTAGGATGACTAGAAACGCCAAAAAATGGAAAAAACAAAAAAAGTTCAAAAAATGTAAAAATTTTAAAATGTGTGAAAAAAAAAAAAAAAAAAAATATCAAGGCTTAAAATGTGGTGATTCCAAAATAAGGTCTAAAATCGTCTAGGATGACTAGAAACGCCAAAAAATGGAAAAAACAAAAAAAGTTCGAAAAATGTAAAAATTTTAAAATGTGTGAAAAAAAAAAAAAAAAAACAATATCAAGGCTTAAAATGTGGTGATTCCAAAATAAGGTCTAAAATCGTCTAGGATGACTAGAAACGCCAAAAAATGGAAAAAACAAAAAAAGTTCGAAAAATGTAAAAATTTTAAAATGTGTGAAAAAAAAAAAAAAAAAACAATATCAAGGCTTAAAATGTGGTGATTCCAAAATAAGGTCTAAAATCGTCTAGGATGACTAGAAACGCCAAAAAATGGAAAAAACAAAAAAAGTTCGAAAAATGTAAAAATTTTAAAATGTGTGAAAAAAACAAAAAAAAAACAATATCAAGGCTTAAAATGTGGTGATTCCAAAATAAGGTCTAAAATCGTCTATGATGACTAGAAACGCCAAAAAATGGAAAAAACAAAAAAAAGTTCGAAAAATGTAAAAATTTTAAAATGTGTGAAAAAAACAAAAAAAAAAACAATATCAAGGCTTAAAATGTGGTGATTCCAAAATAAGGTCTAAAATCGTCTATGATGACTAGAAACGCCAAAAAATGGAAAAAACAAAAAAAAGTTCGAAAAATGTAAAAATTTTAAAATGTGTGAAAAAAACAAAAAAAAAAACAATATCAAGGCTTAAAATGTGGTGATTCCAAAATAAGGTCTAAAATCGTCTAGGATGACTAGAAACGCCAAAAAATGGAAAAAACAAAAAAAAGTTCGAAAAATGTAAAAATTTTAAAATGTGTGAAAAAAACAAAAAAAAAAAAAAAACAATATCAAGGCTTAAAATGTGGTGATTCAAAAATAAGGTCTAAAATCGTCTATGATGACTAGAAACGCCAAAAAATGGAAAAAACAAAAAAAAGTTCAAAAAATGTAAAAATTTTAAAATGTGTGAAAAAAAAAAAAAAAAAAACAATATCAAGGCTTAAAATGTGGTGATTCCAAAATAAGGTCTAAAATCGTCTAGGATGACTAGAAACGCCAAAAAATGGAAAAAACAAAAAAAGTTCGAAAAATGTAAAAATTTTAAAATGTGTGAAAAAAAAAAAAAAAAACAATATCAAGGCTTAAAATGTGGTGATTCCAAAATAAGGTCTAAAATCGTCTATGATGACTAGAAACGCCAAAAAATGGAAAAAACAAAAAAAAGTTCGAAAAATGTAAAAATTTTAAAATGTGTGAAAAAAACAAAAAAAAAACAATATCAAGGCTTAAAATGTGGTGATTCCAAAATAAGGTCTAAAATCGTCTAGGATGACTAGAAACGCCAAAAAATGGAAAAAACAAAAAAAAGTTCGAAAAATGTAAAAATTTTAAAATGTGTGAAAAAAAAAAAAAAAAAATATCAAGGCTTAAAATGTGGTGATTCCAAAATAAGGTCTAAAATCGTCTAGGATGACTAGAAACGCCAAAAAATGGAAAAAACAAAAAAAAGTTCAAAAAATGTAAAAATTTTAAATTGTGTGAAAAAAACAAAAAAAAAAACAATATCAAGGCTTAAAATGTGGTGATTCCAAAATAAGGTCTAAAATCGTCTAGGATGACTAGAAACGCCAAAAAATGGAAAAAACAAAAAAAGTTCGAAAAATGTAAAAATTTTAAAATGTGTGAAAAAAACAAAAAAAAACAATATCAAGGCTTAAAATGTGGTGATTCCAAAATAAGGTCTAAAATCGTCTATGATGACTAGAAACGCCAAAAAATGGAAAAAACAAAAAAAAATGTAAAAATTTTAAAATTCAAAAATGTAAAAATTTTAAAATGTGTGAAAAAAAAAAAAAAAAAAAATGTAAAAATTTTAAAATGTGTGAAAAAAAAAAAAAAAAAAAATATCAAGGCTTAAAATGTGGTGATTCCAAAATAAGGTCTAAAATCGTCTATGATGACTAGAAACGCCAAAAAATGGAAAAAACAAAAAAAGTTCGAAAAATGTAAAAATTTTAAAATGTGTGAAAAAAAAAAAAAAAAAAACAATATCAAGGCTTAAAATGTGGTGATTCCAAAATAAGGTCTAAAATCGTCTAGGATGACTAGAAACGCCAAAAAATGGAAAAAACAAAAAAAGTTCGAAAAATGTAAAAATTTTAAAATGTGTGAAAAAAAAAAAAAAAAAAATATCAAGGCTTAAAATGTGGTGATTCCAAAATAAGGTCTAAAATCGTCTATGATGACTAGAAACGCCAAAAAATGGAAAAAACAAAAAAAGTTCGAAAAATGTAAAAATTTTAAAATGTGTGAAAAAAACAAAAAAAAAATATCAAAAGGCTTAAAATGTGGTGATTCCAAAATAAGGTCTAAAATCGTCTATGATGACTAGAAACGCCAAAAAATGGAAAAAACAAAAAAAAGTTCAAAAAATGTAAAAATTTTAAAATGTGTGAAAAAACAAAAAAAAAAAAACAATATCAAGGCTTAAAATGTGGTGATTCCAAAATAAGGTCTAAAATCGTCTATGATGACTAGAAACGCCAAAAAATGGAAAAAACAAAAAAAGTTCGAAAAATGTAAAAATTTTAAAATGTGTGAAAAAAAAAAAAAAACAATATCAAGGCTTAAAATGTGGTGATTCCAAAATAAGGTCTAAAATCGTCTAGGATGACTAGAAACGCCAAAAAATGGAAAAAACAAAAAAAGTTCAAAAAATGTAAAAATTTTAAAATGTGTGAAAAAAAAAAAAAAAACAATATCAAGGCTTAAAATGTGGTGATTCCAAAATAAGGTCTAAAATCGTCTATGATGACTAGAAACGCCAAAAAATGGAAAAAACAAAAAAAAGTTCGAAAAATGTAAAAATTTTAAAATTGTGTGAAAAAAAAAAAAAAAACCAATATCAAGGCTTAAAATGTGGTGATTCCAAAATAAGGTCTAAAATCGTCTAGGATGACTAGAAACGCCAAAAAATGGAAAAAAAAAAAAAGTTCGAAAAATGTAAAAATTTTAAAAAGTGTGAAAAAAACAAAAAAAAAACAATATCAAGGCTTAAAATGTGGTGATTCCAAAATAAGGTCTAAAATCGTCTATGATGACTAGAAACGCCAAAAAATGGAAAAAACAAAAAAGTTCAAAAATGTAAAAATTTTAAATTGTGTGAAAAAACAAAAATGTTGACAATGAGGACGGCTAAAGTAGATAAACATGGAATTTACCACTATTCTTCAAACACGTACATAAATTACAATTTTTGACATTTTTGACCAATTTGTTTCACATGTTGTAGTTGTCCGATTTGAACCAAATTTGGTGAAGTTAATTTTAATAATTATGTACACATTCTGTGTGAGTTTGGTTGCGATCACTTAGCAAATACTACATGTCTTCATACAAATTTTTTGTTTTTGACCGATTTGTCCTATGGGAGCTATAAGCTATAGTTGTCCGATCTTGATGAAACTTGGTGAGGATAGTTATAGTTGTACCATACACCTACTGTGTAAATTTGGTCACGATAGCTTTCATAGTTTCAAAGCTGCAATGAAAACTGTTTTTACAATTTGCGGGGGCGGTAGGGAGCGTGGCAAAAATTTGAAATAAACTACCTGCCTGCAATACAGACGGACTTTCATTCCAAATTTGGTGGCTCTAGCTCTTGTAGTTTAAAAGATCTAGGTGTTCATACGGACGGACGGACGGACAGACAGACGGACAGACGGACAGACGGACCGACGGACGAACAGACATTGCTATATCGACTCGGCTGTTGATGCTGATCTAGAATATATAACTTTATGGGGTCGGCCACACCTCCTTCTGCTGTTACGCAGATTTCGCTTCTGACAAACCTAATAGACCCTATACTCTTT
>JAECWX010000280.1:0-39965 GCA_018151165.1 Drosophila arawakana | reverse complement strand
TGCTCTAAATATGAGTTAGTATGGAAAACTTTTGCGTTAACTAAGCTATATTAATCAAACTCATACAGAGTACATCTGCCAATAATATATATATACTGACCAAGTTTGATACAAATCGGACAACTATATCGTATAGCTTCCATAGGAACGATCGGTCGAAAATATGCTCTAAACATGAATTTCTATGAAAATGTTCTGTGTTTGCCAAGCTATTATATCCATCACCATTGCTAATAACAAATTGAAACTGAGTAACGGGTATCCTAAAGTCGCGAGGCGACTATAGCATTCTTTCTTGTTTAGTTTTACTTATAATTCACTTTAGGCTTAATTACAATTGAGTTTGTTTTTATTTGTTTGCACAGATAGCTATTTCGAATTTTATTGAGATAACCAGGTATCTGGAATTATGTTCTCTCCGAATTCTATCGCGTCTTCTTGAATTAATTTCAAGTTGTGAACATCCGTGGTTTTTGGCAAAAATGCGAATTGTTGGTTTACACGTCACTGTCGAGGTTTTTCTTATAAAACTTGACGCGATATTTACCGTCGCTTGGGTTGCCTTCGCGTTGGTTGTTTTTTTTCGGATAACAACAAAAAAGTATTAGAATTGCTTCAGGATCTATTTATTGTCATCCTACCGGCTGCGCCAATTGAATATTTTATGTGTTTAATCGAATCGAATAAATGTCGCGACACACTCTAACGACAACGTTGATGTAAAAATAAAAGACGAAGCGAGATTTTAGATTCACGACTTGTTTTATTCAATATCAACTTAAGACTAACAGATATTGGTTTAATAAATGATAAAGAAAGCTCTGTTTGAATGTTTACATTATCGAGGGCACCGCTGGTTGCTGGGCACCAAGCGTTGCTCGTTATCTCGGCTTAAGCTGGGAACAAAAATTATGCTGACTATGTGATTTGCAATCGATGTTGATCGATTGGGGAGATGCGCCGGCTAGACGGCTCTTTGTTTACAATTGTTGAATTTATTCTCAAGTGAGGCTTGGGAATGTTTATAATTGGGGGTTGGATTCATTCTCAAGTGAAGCTTGGGAATGTTTATAATTGGGGATATGGAACTCTGTAGACATAATCGGGATGAATATGTCACTATATATCTCCTTATTTAATGTTCCATTCAGGAAAGCTGTTTTTACATCCATCTGATGTACTTTCAAATCATTCTGAACTGCTAATGACAATATACATCTGAATCTTGCAATTCTGGCAACGGGAGCAAATGATTCCTCATAATCGAGTTGGTATTTTTGAGTGAATCCTCTTGCAACCAATCTATTCCTAGTTTCCTGTTTTATTGGTATTCCTAGTTCATTATATTTAATAGAAAATACCCATCTACTATCTACAATATTATTATAAACTGGCTTCTTTACAACTGTCCTGGTGTTATTAATTTCATGGGCATTCAACTCTGTCCTTATTGCTTCCTCCCAATCAGATCTATCGTTTCGATGTTTTATTTCTTTACATGAAGTTGGGACTTCATCAAATATTCTATGAGCGTTTAAAACAAATTTGTTTAAACTATCATCGTCATCATCAAAATATGATACTTTAGGCTTAGTCTTTAGTCTTTCACTTTTTCCGCTTGGAACATTTGTATCCTCAGGATGATCAGCAGCTCTACAATCCTTACTCTCATTCGGGATATATATTTCCTTACTTTCATTCAGGAAATCGGTTTTTCTGTTTCTACTTTCTTTCGGAAAATTCAGTTTTTCACATTCCTTACTATCATTCAGGAATTTTGTTTTATCATTTTCCGTACTATCATTCTGGAAATTAAACTGATCACATTCCTTACTATCATTCGGGAATTTTATTTTATCATTTTCCGTACTATCATTCTGGAAATTAAACTGATCACATTCCTTACTATCATTCGGGAATTTTATTTTATCATTTTCCGTACTATCATTCTGGAAATTAAACTGATCACATTCCATACTATCATTCGGGAATTTTGTTTTATCATTTTCCGTACTATCATTCTGGAAATTAAACTGATCACATTCCTTACTATCATTCGGGAATTTTGTTTTATCATTTTCCATACTATCCTTCTGGAAATTAAACTGATCACATTCCTTACTATCATTTAGGAATTCTTCTCGACTTCTTTTCTTACTCTCTTTCAGGACATCTGTTTCAAATTTTACTGCTCTAGAATTAACCATATTGGTTTCATCTACAACAATAAACTTTTCTTTAATGGCATCCCATAATTTAAGTTCATTTGGTTCATATCCTATAAATATGGATTTATACGATTTCTCATCAAATTTAAATTTTTTAATTTTATTGTGTACATATACGGTTGAACCAAACACTCTTAGAAACTTCAAATTAGGCTTTCTATTATGCCACATCTCAAATGGGGTTTTTATCCTGTTACTAAGTGCTTTGCTTGGAGTGCTATTTATTAAATATGTTGCCGTTTGGACAGCTTCACCCCAGAAGCTTTTATCTAGCTGTGCACCATTTACCATGGCACGAGCTATCTCTGTAATGGTCCTTATCATTCGTTCTGACACACCATTCAACTGAGGTGTATGTGGCACGGTTAAATGATAAGTTAACCCTTTTGATACGCAGAACTCACGCATCTCATTCGACAGGCACTCTCTACCATTGTCAATATACAAATTGACAATCTTAAGGTTGAAGTGAGTTTCGCTCATTGCTACAAAATCCTTGAATGCGTTGAATACATGTGATTTGTATTTCAACAAATAGGTTACACATTAATGTGTAAATTGGTCTACAAAAATTACAAAATAATTTTTGTCATCTAGTGTTGCTGGTGTAATTGGACCACAATCATCAGAATGTATTATAAACAAGGGTCGTTTTATAACTTTTGTTTTCATATTGCTTAAATGGCAACCTAGACTGTTTTCCGTTTAGACAATGTTCACAAATTTCATCTGATATTTCTAAATCACCAAGAAGACTGCTGTCACAAAATAAATTATTTTTCTTTATTTCAGTTAATTTTCCATTGCTTATATGGACTAACCTCTCATGCCATAGCCGATATTTATTATACCCGTTACTCGTAGAGTAAAAGGGTATATTGTAATCGTTGGAATGTATGTAACAGGCAGAAGGAGGCGTGGCAGACCCCATAAAGTATATATATTCTTGATCAGCATCAATAGCCGAGTCGATATAGCCATGTACGTCTGTCCGTCTGTCCGTCTGTCCGTCCGTCCGTCCGTCCGTCCGTCCGTCCGTCCGTCTGTATGAACAAAAGGATCTCAGAGACTATAAGAGCTAGAAAAATGCTAGTGGTCTCAAATGAAAGGTACAATACCCAAGCAGTACAAGTTTGTTTTTGTTTTTTGCCACGCCCACTTTAGGGCGTTTTATTTGCATATAAAGGTAAATGTTCAGGTAAACGTAGAATGTTTTAGTACAGAAAACTTTTTTGTTAGCTATGCTATCTGAACCAAATTTACACGGAAAGTGCATATCTAGGAAGTACATGTACTGACCAAGTTTGATCCAAATCGGACAACAATATCGTATAGCTCCCATAGGGCCGATCGGTCGAAAATAAGCTCTAAATATGAGTTAGTATGGAAAACTTTTGCGCTAACTAAGCTGTATTAATCAAACTCACACAGAATACATCTGCCAATAATCGGACAACTATATCGTATAGCTCCCATAGGGCCGATCGGTCGAAAATATGCTCTAAATATGAGTTAGTATGGAAAACTTTTGCGTTAACTAAGCTGTATTAATCAAACTCACACAGAATACATCTGCCAATAATATATATATATACTGACCAAGTTTGATCCAAATCGGACAACTATATCGTATAGCTCCCATAGGGCCGATCGGTCGAAAATATGCTCTAAATATGAGTTAGTATGGAAAACTTTTGCGTTAACTAAGCTATATTAATCAAACTCATACACAGTACATCTGCCAATAATATATATATACTGACCAAGTTTGATACAAATCGGACAACTATATCGTATAGCTTCCATAGGAACGATCGGTCGAAAATATGCTCTAAACATGAATTTCTATGAAAATGTTCTGTGTTTGCCAAGCTATTATATCCATCACCATTGCTAATAACAAATTGAAACTGAGTAACGGGTATCCTAAAGTCGCGAGGCGACTATAGCATTCTTTCTTGTTTTTATTCCTAGCATCTGCGCTGTATGCTTGGAATTCAATTACAGGTATATCATTGAACATACCTGACTTTTTAACAACGATCACTCCATTTTTTGAAATCGACACACCGTCACTGTCGAACTTAATCGTCATCCCAGCCTGTTGCAGGCGCTTGACGGACATGAGATTTCCTGCTGCCTCCTTACAATAAAGCACATCCTCCAGAGTAATATTGTTTACATTGTGCAGCCGCACAATTCCACGCTTCGTAGCATAAATACTACATGGGCTGAAAAGTCCCGGGATTTTTAAATATGTAATGCCACTAAAAAATGGACAAGATTCATTTCGAGAGGTTCATCTGACACTAGGTAATGTGTGAAGTTTCATGACATTTCGTTCATTTGTTTACAAACTACAGTAGTTTAAGTGTCACTACCTAAGCATTCGTATAAAAAATGGAAAAAGAAGAATATCGTATCTTGATCAAACATTGTTTTTTGATGGGAAAAACTCCTGAACAATCAATGCAGTGGTTGGCGAAATGTTATCCCACTTCTGCTCCTTCGAGAACAACAGTTTATCGGTGGTTTAGTGAATTTAAAATGGGCCGTACAAGCACCGCAGACGCTCCACGCTCTGGAAGGCCGAAAGAGGCTACGAATCCAGAAATCGTAAAACAAGTGCATCGACTCGTTTTGAATGATCGTAAAGTGAAGTTACGTGAGTTAGCTGAGGCCGTAGGCATTTCAAAAGAGCGGGTGGGATACATTTTGCATGCAATTTTGGACATGAAAAAGCTATCCGCGCGATGGGTGCCGCGTCTGCTGACCGTCGACCAAAAACAGCAGCGCGTTGATGATTCAACAGCTGGATTGGCGTTGTTGCAGCGTAATCGAGTGGACTTCTTTCGACGTTTTGTGACTATGGATGAAACGTGGATTCATTACCACACGCCTGAGTCCAATAGGCAGTCTACACAGTGGCTGACAAGCCATGAAAACCGGCCAAAGCGTCCAAAAGACCAACGGTCAGCTGGAAAGGTTTTGGCCTCCGTTTTCTGGGATGCGCAGGCATAATCTTCATTGATTACCTGCAGAAGGGAAAAACAATTACTGGAGAATATTATGCAGCGTTATTGGACAAACTGAACGAAGAAATAAAGAAAAAACGACCCCATATGGCGAAGAAAAAAAGTTCTGTACCATCACGACAACGCACCGTCACACACGTCCTTGAAAGCAATGACCAAGTTAGACCAATTACGATTTCAATTGGTTGCTCGCCCACCCTATTCTCCAGACTTGGCCCCCAGCGACTATTATCTGTTCCCAAACCTTAAGCGGTGGCTCCAGGGAAAGAGATTCACATCGAATGAGGAAGTCATCGGGGAAACAGAGGCATATTTTGAAGGCTTAGACATTTCGTACTACAGAAAGGGAATTGAAATGTTGGAAACTCGCTATGCTAAATGTATCGCCTTCGAAGGTAACTATGTTGAGGAATAAATACAAATTTGCCCAAAAATCGATTGTTTTCATTAAAAATCCCGGGACTTTTCAGCCCATGCGCCTTCTTTTGCCACAGCGATTTTAATGGGCTGCTCCAAAACCACGTAATCAACAAACAACGACTCGTCATTGATTAAATGATCAGTTGCGCCCGAATCGAGTATAAAACCGTGTTCATCGTTTGTTTTATTATTGTTTATTATTTTCTTCATCATAAACGCAAACCCGGGTGTCGATGTTGCAAGTTGAGCTTGATTTTTATCTTTATTATTATTTTCTTTATAATTATTATCTGCTTTGTTTTTATTAATCCTAATAAAATGGTAACAATTTTTCTTTAAATGCCCCTCTTTGCCACAATGATGACACTTCATATAATTTTTAGTTTTTCCCTTAAACAATTTTTTCTGTTGTGCTTTTCTAGCTTTAAATCCATTATTTTTATTAAAATTATAATTGCTTTTTCCAACTGCACTCATGACCTTTTACTTGAATCTGTACTTTCACTCCTTAATTTTATTTCAAAATCTAATAACTTATTTTTTACAAAAGCTAACGACAGAGTGTCATCCGACATAGTTTCCATTGCAGTTATCACACTGTTGTAAGATGAAGGCAAAGTCTGCAATAAATATGCAACCTTGTTCATCTCTTCCATTTTTGTGCTAGCCGCCAATAACTCACTCACTATTTCGTCAAAGACAATAAAATGACTCGAAAGCGTTATTTCACTTAACAGTTTGAGTGTTATTACGCGTTTGTGTGCAGCTAACTCTAATGCAGCTAATTCACTTAACAAAGCCCTATTCTCCATTATGTTTATGTGTATATAATAAGATAGTTCGACACTTGGTTTATCAAAAAAATATAAAACTTTATTCAATAAAACACGAAGCTACGGAGTACAAATCTTCACTACTTATCATATGTTCTGATGACGTTAAGCAAACCTCGGTTTTGAGCTTTTATGAATTGGACTTTGGACTCATTGAGCTTTTGGCTCTTATGTAAATAGAGAGAGATCTCGATCTTGAAGAGATTGAGAGAGTTCGGCCAGGATTTGTGTAACGTCAGCAGTTTTAACCCCAATGATGGGAATAACGATTCTGCCGAATTGTTTATGATATTTAATACATTCGTGCGAAGCCAGAATTGTTATTGTCACCATTTGATTTATCAATAGTGTTTACATTAGTTTTTTTGTGGGAAAGAAATCTTTAACATAAATAATAAGTGTGGTGTATGGTGTATGTGGTGTATGGGTACGTATGTATCTACATATGTCACTATATATACACACACTGCTATATATACAAAAATGCACAAGCACGGACGTAGACTAATTTCACAACTATTTGCAATTATTATAATTTTTTTTAAACTGGCATGGACTGGGCCCATAAACTATTAGAAAGAGATTAAATGAATAAATAATAACTCTCAATGTTTGATTTATGTTTTATATATAGATTGACTTTATATTTAAAGATTATTCTTTTTGTATGCAACATCGACAACACATTACAGCTTAGGCTTTTTAAGAAGAAGAAAGAGAACAGATTCAAGTGTGACCAGATTAACATAATCTAATAATTCATAACTTAGTGTTGTGTAATGTTATTGTTTGAATGTTGATGATATTCCAACACTTATGTTAAGATCCAACATCCCTGTAAATTTAATGTATTTAATTAGCCAGTGTTAATATATAATAAAAAAATGTGTGTATATAGATTTTAACCAAATTTTTTTTACAGCCAAAGAAGTTTTAATATTTAGAGGTATTTCAGCTGTGTGGTTCATACTTAAGGTATTTTAATTCTATTTATTTTTTCTCATTTTCATTTTTATTTTATTTTTGTTTCAATTTATTTGTTTACTTTTATTTTTATTTGATTTTTATTTAATTTAATTTAATTATATTTATTTTATTTATTTATGTATGTTTAGTACGGGTGATGTATGTATATGATGATGCATGTAATAATGACATTTATGTTAATTCCAGAGTCTTTTAACTCACAAACAGTATATGTTACCCTTTTGGCACTTATGTGACAACAAAACTTGATATTTTGATATTTTACGTGACACTGCACTGTGACAACGGCAAGCCAAGGGCTAGATAAAGCTTTTGCGCAATAAGCTTTACAGCGCTTGCTGTAGCCACAGTGAGCATTCGATAGACTCACCAGAGGATCGACGAAGGCCTTCGAGAATTCTGCTGTGTGTGTGTGTGTTTTGTGTTGTTGGTGTTGTGTTTGCATGCCAGATTATTGTTAAGTGGTGTGTGTGTTTTGTGTTGTGTCAGTGTGTTTGTGGGCAAAATTATTGATTAATTGTGTGTGTGTTTTGTGTTGTGTGAGTGTGTTTGTGTGCAAAATTTTTCTCTTTGAAATCAAAATTTAACGTTTGTTACAAATGCTGTGCAAATAAGCAATGAGAGAACAAGTAAGAAAGGCTACAGTCGATCCAGCCGACTGTAAAAGACCCCGTAATCCCATAGTAGTGCACATTTGTATTCAATTTGAACTCAAATTTTCAAATTAAATTTAAAAATTTTAATTTTTATGTGTACATTTTGAATTGAAGTTTAAAAAAAATAATTTAATAATTCTCATTGCCAGCATTCGAACCTACAACCTCAGACCAACGCGCCGCAAACACACATTCGTTTGAAATTCTATGTATCTTTATCACCCGAGTTTGGAAGGGTTGATTGATTTACCTGCCCGGGTGACCCGAACTAGTAGTAAATCTACTAGGCGATCTCGTCAGTTTCGGAAAGCCAGACTGACTGGTCCCGGATGTTCATGTGTAGCGATATGGATAGTGCAATTACAACTTTTTATTATACCTTGAATTCTTTACTTAATGTCTGTGTTCCGCATTGTGTTCCAACCAGATCTAAAAAGCCTGTTTGGTTTACCCGTGAGTTAACATTTCTTAAAAATAGAAAGTCGAAATTCTATAAGAGATTCAGGGAAACTGGCTCTACCTTGTATCTCTCGCGATATCTGATTGTTCGATCTGATTTCTATGTTTTGAATGACCGTTGCTATGTGGAATACCTTACTAACTGTGGGCAACAGCTCCGAAGTAATCCGAGACGGTTTTATAACTTCGTTAATTCGAAGCTTA
Source organism: Drosophila arawakana (assembly GCA_018151165.1). NCBI lineage: Eukaryota > Metazoa > Arthropoda > Insecta > Diptera > Drosophilidae > Drosophila > Drosophila arawakana. Next base: position 31,143 of record JAECWX010000280.1, on the reverse strand, counting down.
AATCATGGTCTTTGAAAGAGAATCCGCTAATTCGGATAAGGCTATCGCCAACTTATTTGCCGATTTTTTCCAAACGACTTATAGTATGCACAAGTATAAATGTGACTCTCCCTACCCGTATCATTTAAATTCCTTCAATTGCAATTTTACACCACTCATCGCCGAAAGTTCGCTTTTATGTAATTTAAAGGCTACTAAATCTGTTTTTCACCTGCCCCAGATAGAGTCCGTGGCTGTGTACTTAAAAACTGTACTGACCGCCTTTTAAAGCCCCTGTGTAAACTATTTACATTGTCCGCTGAATCACCCTCTTTCCCTGATGTTTGGAAATCATCTTACATCATTCCTCTTCACAAAAAAATAAAATAAATCCGATGTTTGCAGCTATACGGGTATTTCCCAGTTGTCTGCTATTCCCAAGGCTTTTGAGAAATTAATAACTTCGCAATTGCAACATTTCTTTAAAACCAAGATTTCACCTTGGCAGCATGGGTTTGTGAAATATAGATCCACTAACCTGTTAGAATTTACATCTTTCGCACTGAAGGGCTTTGAGAAAAAATTGCAAACTGGCGTTAATCACCGTTAATCACACCCTATTAATACATAAGCTCAATTACTTAAGTTCAAGAACACAACAGGTTTATTTTAAAGACACTTTGTCTAAATCTGTTCAAGTTAATTCGGGTGTTCCACAAGGAAGTCATCTCGGTCCCTTGTTATTTATATTGTTCATAAATGATCTGCCATCTGCGATCAGTTACCCTCGTGTTCTCATGTATGCCGACGACGTAAAACTTTGTGTTTCGACTGCTGAGTCTCTTCTTGGGATCAGGTTACAATCTGATCAGTGTAGTTTTCAAACCTGGTGTCAAGCTAGTTTATTAAATCTTAACTTTAGTAAGTGTAACGTAATGTCCTTCAGTAGGCGCCTTCCGCTTATAAACGATTACATTCTGAATGGCAACTCTCTGAAAAGAATTGAGTCGGTCATTGGGCATCTTTATGGATCCCAAGTTCAAGTTTTGTAAATTACTAATCGTGCTTTTAGTGTCTTGGCGAACGGTTGTAGTAACCATATATTTGAATATGGAACTATTTATCTAAACAACCAATGTCAGTGTCGAGTTCAGGAAGCATGGCGGACGGGACCCTTCTGGTACCTTAGCTCTTTCGGTGTGGGGTGGGTTCTTACAATGTCCTGCACTACGCCTACCTACAAATTTTAATTAAAGAGTCCCTACTGAATCTAAATATATAACGGTAGCAAAAACAAATGAAAATTACAGGGTATAAACTATTCGTTACGTTACACATAATTATACAATAACTAAATAAACTGTAGATTCTTTCATAAAATAGTTAGTCACATTCTAAATTGGGGGTCTGTGGTGTTGATCAGCCCCATTATTGCGCTCTGTACCCACCCAACCAATTGGATTTCCTGCGCTGTGAAAAAATTATGAAAATCGAATAATCTAAATTTACTACATTTAATTAATTCTCCAGGTCCTCAGAAATAAAAAAATCGAAATTAGTAATATCATGGGTATAAATATCAAGTTTAATCAGTTCCACATGCGAAGAATATTATAACAAAAAAAATTTAACACAAATTCATTCTTAATTTTAACAATCTATCTTAATGTCTCATTTTTACTTATTGCTTTTCTTGCAATTGTAAATCTTTTTAGACTCCGTATTGTAAAAAAGAGTAGAAAGAGTAAAAAAGAGTAAAAAAGAGTATAGCAAAACAATTTCAAACAAATTCATTCGTAATTCTAACAATCTATCTTAATGTCTCATTTTTACTTATTGCTTTTCTTACAATTGTAAATCTTTTTAGATCCGTCTGTCCATCTGTCTGTCCGTCCGTCCGTATGAACACCTGGATCTTTTAAACTACAAAAGCCAGAGCCACCAAATTTATAATGAAAGTCCGTTATTAAGTCAGGCAGGTTAAGTTTATTTCAAATTGTTGCCACGCCCCTTACCGAGTCGATATAGCAATGTCCGTCTGTCCGTCTGTCTGTCTGTCCGTCTGTGTGTCTCTCCGTCTGTCTGTCCGTCCGTCCGTCCGTATGAACACCTAGATCTTTTAAACTACAAGAGCGAGAGCCACCAAATTTGGAATGAAAGTCCGTCTATATTGCAGGCAGGTTAAGTTTATTTACTACAACTTTGAAAGCTATCGTAACCAAATTTACACAGTAGGTGTATGGTACAACTGTAACTATCCTTACCAAGTTTCATTAAGATCGGACAATTATAGCTTATAGCTCCCATAGGACAAATCGGTCAAAAATAAAAAAATTGTATGAAGACAAGTAGTTGTGGTTGAGCTATCGCAACCAAACGCACAGATTATGTGTACATGATTATTATGTGTATCCTTACCAAATTTGATCCAGATTGGACAACTATAGCCTATAGCGCCCATAGGACAAATCGGTAAAAAATGAAAAATTAGTATGAAGACATATAGTTGTGGTTGAGCTATCGCAACCAAACTCACAGCTATTATATATAGAGACATATGTAGATACATACGTACATAAACCCATACACAACATACACCATACACCACACTTATTATTTATGTTAAAGATTTCTTTCCCACAAAAAAAAGTAATGTAAACACTATCGAAAAATCCAATGGTGACAATAACAATTCTGGCTTCCCACGAATGCATTAAATATCATAAACAATTCGCCAGAATCGTTATTCCCATCATTGGGGTTAAAAACTGCTGACGTTAAACAAATCCTAGCCGACAACTCTCAATCTCTTCAAGATCGAGATCTTTCTCTATTTACATAAGAGCTAAAAGCTTAATGAGTCCAAAGTCCAATTAATGAAAGCTCCAAACCGAGGTTTGCTTAACGTCATCAGAACATAGGATAAGTAGTCTAGTTTTGTACTCCGAAGTTTCGAGTTTGTTAAAGAAAGTTTATATTTTTTTGATAAGCTAAGTGTCGAAACATCTTATTGGCGCAGCCGGTAGGATATTGATAATAAATATCCTCGTAATAAGTAATCGTCCTTTTTTTCAATTCATTGAAAAGAAATCCTTGTACGGCCAAGGAATTTCTAGGATTCGAGCACGCGAATTTTCCGCGGCAAGGAAACGGTTAAAACATTACAATTTTGGAAAAAATATTATCTTGATATCCGCCAAAGAACCTAAGCGTGTGTGACTCATAACCCAATTATCAGTCGTGGCCCATATTTAAATGTGCGACCGCCACCAAAGATAATTGCTATTACAAAGAAAAACCGCGCAAAACACCAAACAGTGTTCAACCAAAAAATAGATCCTCTGGACTATTTGAACAACTGTAAATTAAGAACTTATATCTGGGCTTTACAAATCAATTTATTGATCCCTGTAAACGTAAGTCTCTTATAATTCAACAAAAAGTGACAATTAAAACAAAAAGTGACAATTAAAATAAAAACCTGAAGTGACAATTGCCAACAAAATAAATAAAATCTACAACAACACCATTGCAACCAACCCACCAATGGAACTATCGGAAATACATCTAAAACAAGCGCTTGGACAAATTCGACAAGTGCCAGTATTCGACGAAAAAACCGTGGAACTAACTGCATTCATAAGGAGGATTGATTTTATTATGCAGTTATATCCAACACAGGATGTGAGACAACACAGTGTCCTATTCGAAGCAATCGAGATGCAGACCACCGGATCCGCACAACGAGTGTCGCAGCTGACAGCAGCCACAATCTGGGGAGAGTTAAGGAACGCCCTCATCGACGAATTTAAAACACAAACTCCGTATGAAGAACTTCTACGACGTCTCTATAATACCAACTTTAATAATAGTATCCGTAAGTTTGTTGAAGATCTAGAGTATAAATCTTTTGTAATATCCAATAAGTTAATGTTAGAAAATCAGGTCCAGAACACTCTATTGTATACTAATGAAATGAATAATACTATTAAAGACGTTATTACAAAAAAATTACCGGACAGAATTTTTATGACATTAGCACGATATGACATTACAACAGTTTCAAAATTAAAACAAGTAGCTCAACGCGAAGGATTGTACGAAAATGGTTATAACGAACGTAATAACCAAAACAATGACAATTCAAAAACGAATAAAACACAAAGCAATTCAAGCACTGAAAACCGTGGAAAGGGAAGTAACCAGAATTATTACCCTACTCCAAATTATTCAAATAACGCTAACCCAAATCATAAACCAAAACAAAATGCTGAAGCATTACATAAGGAATTCAAACAAAACCTCGATCAAGCTAGATCACAAAACCCAATGAATTACCAAACTCAGAGTCAAAGACCTCCCAATCCCTCTCATAAAAGACAGAGAGAAACTAGTGGCCACTCTAAGATGGAAACATCAGAAAATTTTCATCAAGAAGCCTCGGACAACGAAGAACCAATCCCTTCATCAGATTAGTTATGAATGGACAAAATTTTAACCTGTGTAATTGACACAGGTTCATCCATAAATCTAATTAAAGAAAACTTTTTAAAATTTCCTACAAAAACTTGTCAATTGAACGTACAAACAATAAATGGTATTGTTCAATTAAAGAATTGTGTATCTTTTGCCCCTAGTAAACTATGCCCTACCCATCAAATATTTTACTTACACAACTTTTCTGATAAATACGATATCTTACTAGGTAGAGAATATCTGGAATCTTGTGAAGCAAAAATTGACTATAAACAAAAAACAGTTATTCTAAACGATCATCTATTTTCAATGAGATATGACCGTGAGAATTCTGTCAAGGACAAGACCGCATTTCAATGCCTTGATCCGCCCCAAACAAAAGACATAGCAGTAAATTACGCTATCAATAATGAATTAAATGAAACAAATCAATTCCGATTAGAACATCTAAACGATGAAGAAAAATGCAAACTGACCAAAATTCTTTTCGAGTTTAGTGACATTCAGTACAAAGAAAGTGAAAATTTGACTTTCACCAGTACAATTAAGAATGTCATCCAAACTAAACACGAAGATCCAATCCAAAAGCGTCCATACAAGTATGCGCAAATATTCGACGAAGAAGTCGGAAAACAAATCAAAGAAATGATTAAACAAGGTATAATACGTAAATCAAAATCACCTTATTGCTCACCAATTTGGATTGTGCCAAAGAAACGTGACGCATCAGGTAAAGAAAAATTCCGCATAGTTATTGACTATCGAAATTTAAATGAAATAACAATCGATGATAAATATCCTATCCCAGTCATGGATGATATACTAGACAAACTTGGAAAATGTCAGTATTTCACTACAATTGACTTAGCGAAAGGATTTCATCAGATACAAATGGACCCACAAAGTATACCAAAAACAGCTTTTTCAACTAAAAATGGACATTACGAATACACTCGAATGCCTTTTGGATTGAAAAACGCCCCAGCAACATTTCAACGTTGTATGAACAATCTATTAGAAGATCTAATTTACAAAGATTCGCTTTAAAAAAAAAGTATTAAACATGGATGATATAATAGTGTATTCCACTTCATTGGAAGAACATTTATTATCATTAAAAAGGGTATTTACAAAATTGCGCGAAGCCAATCTAAAATTGCAATTAGACCTAAATGCGAATTCATGAAAAAGGAAACTGAAAAAATCTCTAGGGCAGACAAACTCTAATAACAACAGAAGGAATACAAACCAAACCCTGGAAACTAAAATCTCTGCCATACAACATTTTCTTCAATTAACCAAAAAAACAATAACCCAAAGAAATAAAATCGTTTTTAGGTCTTTGTGGTTATTACAGAAAATTCATTCCTAATTTTGACACACGTTGTAAAGCCAATGACTTTAAAATTAAAGAAAGGTGCAACTATAAATATAAAAGAACCAAATTTCTACATTTCAATGCTTTTGAAAAATTTAAAGTACTTATAACATCCAAAAGATCCAATATTAGTTTATCCGGAATTTCGAAAAACTATTATTAATAAAAAGTCATTACAACAAATAGAAATGACCAGTAACATAAGCTATTGGAGCGTTCTGATCATCAAAACTTAATACAAAAACCAAATTTGTAATATCGCAAAAAAGAACTCTGAAACGAACATGAAATTAACTATGCAGCAATTGAAAAGGAACTTTTAGCCATCGTTTGGGCAACCAAATATTTCTCGATACTTATCTCTAATACGGCTTATAGAAAATGGTCGAGATTCTCAGTGGCCACAAACCACTTGTTTGGTTTTAATAATATGGGTAAACTAAAGAACCAAAATGTAGACAACACTAAAATTTAATTTCATAAGACGTAAAGACTTATATCCTCCAAATACGCAACTTTAATAGAAGTAAATGGTCGAGATTGGTTAGAAGCCAAAAGAGCTCTTTTAATAGTATTTAATGACATGGGTAAACCAATAAAAATAAAAGCAGATAAAGACTCAGCTTTCTTGTGATCCGCACTACAAATGTGGTTAAAGTCAGAAGACGTAAATATATCCATCACAACTAGCAAAAACGGTATTTCCGACATAGAAAGATTCCATAAAACAGTAAATGAAAAATTAAGAATTATTAATTCTGACACTAACCATGAAAACAAATTAACAAGATTTGAAGTAATACTTTACACTTAAAACCATAAAAACAAACATAATTCAACTGGTAGAACACCAGCAGACATTTTCATTTACGCAGGAACATCTGAGTATGATACACAGCTAAATAAGAAAAGACAAATAGAAAGACTTAATGAAAAAAGAACCGAATTTGAAATAGATACTAGATATAGGGAATCACCTTTAGTAAAATCTAAATCCACAAACCCATTTAAACAAACAGGAAATATAACACAAATAGATGAAAAACATTATGAAGAAGTAAACAGAGGTAGAAAAATAACACACTATAAATCAAAATATAAAAGAAAGAAAGTAACTAATGAAAGTAAATATGATAATTCCAGATCAACTAATAACCCGAATCAAGATGATAACCCCTCATAATTTAACAACTATAATTATAACACTCATGCTACTCAACTTTGTATGGCCAATAAAAGGTCAAAATTTTGAAATCAACCCAATTAACTCCAAAAACGGATATCTTATATTTCAAACAGGAACAATCAATTTACCTATAAAATACGAATACCACTATTTAACTATTAATATAACAAAAACTGAAGAAACATTATAATAATTTAATGGAACAAACAAAAGAATTTGAACCATTAGTAAAAAATACAGTACTTAACAAGAAAAACTGGACAGAAGATAACCTTTCAGAAACGGATAAATTAAGACTAATAAACACGAAGAAACTTATAATAATTTAATGAAAAAGTTGAACCTTGTAAAAAATTTCATGGGCAAATTAAAAAAAAAAAAGACTTATAAATTTCAGGGCACATTTTATAATACTTTCGGAACTTTAGATCAAGAAGACAAAGAAGAATTACAATCAAAAATAGATAACCTTTCAGAAAATAGTGTTCAAGCCAATGAACTAAATGAAGTAATAAAAGCTGTTAACAAAGGAATAGAAGTAATGAACAAACTAAGTATGACACATTAGGCAGAGCAACGACTCGAATTACTAATTTTCAACCTACAAGAATTCACAGAATATGTCGAAGACATTGAGTTAGGTATGCAATTAACCAGGCTTGGTATATTCAACCCTAAATTACTAAAATATGACTCACTAAAACATTTAAACGTTGAAAAAAATAATAAATATTAAAACATCAACTTGGCTAAAAACAACTACTAACGAAATTTTAATTATTTCCCATATTCCACGCGAAATTATAAATACTGCACTATACGACATTATTCCATACCCTGACGAAAACAAAGACATTTTGACCGAAACTATACATGACACTTACTACTTACAGAACAACAAAGCATTCACAGCAACCAATAAAAATATAGTTATGAACAAATGTATTACTGGAATATTAAAGCAAGATAAAACAGAATGTAGATATTCGTAATAAAATCCCATAAAAATTATGAAATCAAGTATGTAGAACCAAACATTATGTTAACATGGAACTTACCAAAAACTGTACTAAACCAAAATTGTATCAACCGAGAAATTATTATCGAAGGAAACAATATGATAAAAGCTATAAACTGTGTCAATCCAATTAGATGAAATTCAAATAACTAATACTATGCTAGAGTTACACACAAACAGTCTTTCATAAATAATAATATAACCAAACTAGAACCATTGTCATATGTCCAAACCAAAGAAATTAGTCCAACAAGCTAATACAAAAAGTACAACACATTCCAAATCTATATGCTATAACAACTTTAACAATGTATTTTGAATGCATACTTATATTATACATTATCTTTAAAGTACCTAAAAATATTCCCACGAAAAATTGCTTAATTATAAAACAAAAAGAATCAATCCCAATACATAAATCAAAATGATACAGAAATATATCCAAATGTAATCTGAAAACGATATCGAAGAACTATTGTAATAAGATCCAACACTATATCCAAAGTATTAACCGCCTGAAGACAGGCTCATTTCTTAAGGATGGGGAAGTGACATATGTAGATACATACACCACATACACCACATACACCATACACAACACTTATTATTTATGTCAAAGATTGTCTTTCCTTAATTTTATAAGTAAACACTTTCAAAGAATAAAGGTGACAATAACACCACAAGAACTTAATGTAAACACTTTTGAAAAATCAAATGGTGACAATAACAATTCTGGTTTCCCTTGATTTGCATTAAATATCATAAACAATTCGCCAGAATTTTTATTCCCATCATTGGGGTTAAAATGCTGACGTTAAATCAAAAATCCTAGCCGAAACTTTCAATCTCTTTAAGATCGAGATTTTTTTCTGTTTATATAAGAGCTAAAAGCTCAAAAGGTCCAAAGTCCAATAAATAAAAACTCAAAACCGAGGTTTGCTTATACGTTATCAGAACATAGGATAAGTAGTCTAGTTTTGTACTCCGAAGTTTTTTTTTTTTTTAATAAACGTTTATATTTTTTTCATATGTCTTTGTGTCGAAACATCTTATTGATGATATATTTTTAGCCTAACGTTATGTACATTTTGATTCTTATTCTTCTTATCTTTTATAAAAATGTTATCGATTAACTTTTATATTTTTTTACTATATAGTGACATATTCATCCCGATTATGTCTACAGAGTTCCATATCCCCAATTATAAACATTCCCAAGCTTCACTTGAGAATGAATCCAACCCCCAATTATAAACATTCCCAAGCCTCACTTGAGAATAAATTCAACAATTGTAAACAAAGAGCCGTCTAGCCGGCGCATCTCCCCCAATCGATCAGCATCGATTGCAAATCACATAGTCAGCATAATTTTTGTTCCCAGCTTAAGCCGAGATAACGAGCAACGCTTGGTGCCCAGCAACCAGCGGTGCCCTCGATAATGTAAACATTCAAACAGAGCTTTCTTTATCATTTATTAAACCAATATCTGTTAGTCTTAAGTTGATATTGAATAAAACAAGTCGTGAATCTAAAATCTCGCTTCGTCTTTTATTTTTACATCAACGTTGTCGTTAGAGTGTGTCGCGACATTTATTCGATTCGATTAAACACATAAAATATTCAATTGGCGCAGCCGGTAGGATAACAATAAATAGATCCTGAAGCAATTCTAATACTTTTTTGTTGTTATCCGAAAAAAAAACAACCAACGCGAAGGCAACCCAAGCGACGGTAAATATCGCGTCAAGTTTTATAAGAAAAACCTCGACAGTGACGTGTAAACCAACAATTCGCATTTTTGCCAAAAACCACGGATGTTCACAACTTGAAATTAATTCAAGAAGACGCGATAGAATTCGGAGAGAACATAATTCCAGATACCTGGTTATCTCAATAAAATTCGAAATAGCTATCTGTGCAAACAAACAAAAACAAACTCAATTGTAATTAAGCCTAAAGTGAATTATAAGTAAAACTAAAAAACTAAATTAAGTGAGACTTTTAAATAAAATATTGGTTAAGTGAAAAAAAAAAAAAAAAAAAAGAACAATATAAAAATAATCAAAACAACAACCAACCGTAACAAAAATTTTACAAAATGGAAGGAGGAGCAGCAGCAGCAGCAACAACCCTTTCTGACGCCAGCATGTCACAAGTAATAAATCAATTGAAAGACGTCGAAAAATTCAATGGAAACAAAAATACCCTGTACACCTTTGTTAACCGTATCGACTACATATTGGCCCTGTACACGACTAATGATATACGGCAACAAGCGATTATTTTTGGACTTGTGGAACGTTGCATCAGTGCTGATGTTATGCTATCCCTTGGCATAAATAATCTCAACACCTGGACAGATCTTCGGAAGCAATTGATACTCAACTATAAAACCCAGACGAACAATCACATCCTTCTAGAGGACTTCAGGAACACACCTTTTAAGGGGAACGTTCGCGAATTTCTGGAGGAAGCTGAACAGCGCAGGCGTACTTTAATGAGTAAGCTAGAACTAGAGAATAATATCGATGAAAAAACACTGTACTCGCGGCTAATTAAATCTAGTATTGACGATTTGATTCAAAAGTTACCTACTAACATCTGCATTAGAATTATAAATTGCGAAATTCCCGATTTAAGATCGCTTATAAATTTATTGCAAGAAAAAAATCTTTATGATCAACCTTGCCAAAATTTTAATTCCACTAAAACAAAACAAGAAAAAGAATTAAAGCCACTCCCAACCAATTCCAATTTTCATAAATTTCCAACATTTCTCCAACCAAACAATACACCATATGTTTCATATCCAAATCATCCACCATATTATCAACAACCATTTCATCCATTACAACAACATTACAATATGCCTCATACTAACAACTACTTACCTCGACCATTACCACCCGTACCAAATCCGACAAGACCAGTACAATTTCCACCTCGACAAAATTTTCGTCAAAATTTATTTGACCAAAACCGTTTTGGACAAATTCAGAGTGCCACTTTACAAAAGGCTCCAGTTAATAATACACCTGGTGTTCCACATCCACCAATGAAACGCTCTAGACCAGCAGAAAGTGGACAGAGTAAAATGAGCACAGATCAAGAAGCTAGGTATCAAGAAGAATTGAATTATCAAGAATATTTACAGCAAGAATATTACAATCAATTAGCTTCAAATCCACAATCCTATCAAGATTACGGATATCCTCAAAGCTTTGATTATGCCGAAACTTCGACACCAGTAGCCGAAAATTTAACTGAACAGTGTAACGAGATAGAGCTCGATCAAGCCGAAAATTTTCCGTTACCAGCTTCGGAAACCAACAATTCATAAAACTTACCCATAAAGGAAAAGTTTTAAAATGCCTTATAGATACCGGTTCAACAGTAAATATGATGACATCCAATGTTTTCAATCTAAATGTTTATGATACTGAATGTCTCATTCACACAAGTAACGGGCCATTAACAATCACAAAAAAGATTATTGTTCCCTCCAACAACATATTCATGAGTAGTAGTGAATTCCTTTTACACAAATTTTCTTCAGACTATGATTTATTAATTGGCAGAAATTTGCTTTCACAAGCCCAAGCAATAATAGACTACAAATTTCAAACAGTAACTTTATTCAACAAAAAATATAAACTAATTAATGATTCTCCAATTAAAAATCAAACTCATTTTTTAGCTAATCCAACTTTTGAAGCTAAAAAATATAATAATAGCCCACAGTCTTCAGACAATGTAAAAACAGAATCACTTGAGAATTCAAATCTGTATCGATTAGATCATTTAAATAATGAAGAGAAATCAAAATTAAAACATTTATTAAAGATTTATCAACATATTCAATTTCAAGAAGGAGATCAACTCAGTTTCAGTAATCAAGAAAAACATAATATTAACACTACTCATAACTCCCCCATTTACTCTAAACCGTACAGTTATCCTCAGGCCTATGAACAAGAAGTTGAAAACCAAATCCAAGAAATGTTAGAACAAGGTATCATAAAACCCAGTAATTCCCCCTACTGCAGTCCAATATGGATTGTTCCAAAAAACAAGACGCATCGGGTAAACAAAAGTTTAGAATAGTAATCGACTATAGAAAATTAAACGAGGTAACTATTAATGACAGATACCCAATACCGAATATGGACGAAATTCTAGGAAAACTAGGTAGATGCAATTATTTTACCACAATTGACCTTGCAAAAGGTTTCCATCAGCTGGAAATGCATCCAGATGCAATACATAAAACAGCTTTTTCAACCAAAAATGGTCATTATGAATATCTTCGTATGCCATTTGGTTTAAAAAATGCTCCTGCAACTTTTCAACGTTGCATGAATAATGTGTTGCGACCATTATTAAACAAGCATTGTTTGGTGTATTTAGACGATATTATCGTTTTTTCCACATCCCTAGAAGAACACCTACATTCACTACAACTAGTTTTCGAAAAGCTTTCTGAAGCTAATCTTAAACTTCAACTTGACAAATGCGAGTTTCTTAAACAAGAAACTACTTTTCTTGGACATATCATAACTAAGGACGGAATAAAACCCAATCCTGAAAAAATCAAGGCTATTCAAAAATACCCAATTCCAAAAAAGACCAAAGAAATTAAAGGTTTTCTTGGGTTAACCGGATATTACAGAAAATTCATTCCCAATTTTGCAGACATAGCCAAACCGATGACAACAGTTCTAAAAAAGATTCCAAAATCGATATACAAAATCCAGAATACGTAGAAGCCTTTGAAAAATTAAAACAACTAATTTCCAATGACCCCATTTTAAAAATACCAGATTTTAACAGTAAATTCGTATTAACTACAGACGCAAGTAACATAGCACTTGGAGCTGTACTTTCACAAAACGGACACCCACTTAGTTACATTAGTAGAACCCTAAATGATCACGAAACCAATTACAGTGCCATAGAAAAAGAACTTTTAGCTATTGTATGGGCAACAAAAACCTTTCGACATTACCTTCTAGGACGACATTTTGAAATTAATAGTGACCATCAACCGTTATGTTGGTTATACAAAATGAAAGAACCAAATTCAAAATTAACTCGATGGAGAGTTAAATTATCAGAATATGACTTTGACATTAAATATATAAAAGGAAAGGAAAATCACATAGCAGACGCTTTATCTCGAGTAAAAATAGAACAAGCTTATTTTGGAGAAGAAACACAACATAGTTCTGATGAAGACAATAGTAACTTAATTTTTATCACCGAAAAACCAATTAACACATTTAAAAGACAAATAATATTTTCTAAAGGCATTCCAAATATAAGAAAAGAAAATTATTTCAAAAAACTAATAATCCACATCACATATGATAATATGACAACAGAAAAAGCTAAACAATATTTGATTGATCATTTTTGCACCAAGTCTAGTGCGCTGTTTATAGATAGTGATGCCGATTTTGAAATTATCCAAAACGCACACAAAGACATTATCAATCCAAACCATACTAAAATTCTCAGAAGCCTTATTCTTCTGAAAAATATAAGTTCATACGCAGAGTTCAAAGAACTCATTCTCAAGACGCATGAAAAACTCCTACATCCAGGCATTCAAAAAACAAACAAACTTTTCGGTGAAACTTATTATTTCCCCAATAGTCAATTATTAACCCAAAACATTATTAATGAATGTCATATCTGCAATTTAACGAAAACCGAACATAGAAATACAGAAATGCCAATGAAAATTACGCCCAAACCAGAACATTGTCGAGATAAATTCGTAATAGATATTTATTCATCAGAAGGTAAACACTATCTAAGCTGCATAGACATTTATTCAAAATTCGCTACTCTCGAACAAATCAAAACTAAAGATTGGATAGAATGCAAAAACGCATTAATGCGCATATTTAATCAGTTAGGTAAACCAATATTATTAAAGGCAGACCGAGACGGAGCATTTACCAGTCTAGCACTCAAAAGATGGCTTGACAGTGAGGGAGTAGAAATTCAGTTAAATACTTCAAAAACAGGTATAGCGGACATAGAAAGATTACACAAAACTATCAATGAAAAAATTAGAATCATAAATACTTTAAATGATGAAGAGAAAAAACTTTGCAAAATGGAAACTATCCTTTATATTTACAATCATAAAACTAAACATGACACCACTGGACAAACTCCCGCACACATATTCTTACATGCAGGACAACCAACTTTAGATACACAGGACAAAAAAGAAAAAAATTATAAACAAAATTAACAGTGACCGACAAGAATTTGAAATAGATACTAGATACAGAAAAGGACCGTTACAAAAAGGAAAATTAGAAAATCCATTTAAAGCCAATCAAAATGTTACTCAAACAGACCCCGATCATTACCAAATTACTAACAAAAATAGAACCACACATTATTACAAAACACAATTTAAAAAGAAAAAAAAGATTAACCAAATTCAAACTCCACAGGTCCCTTCCTCATGATCATATTGTCATCCATACTCTCTACCATATGCCATGCTCAACAAATTCAAATAAATAACTTGGATACAGACCACGGATACTTATTGTTTTCAGACAAACCCATAGAATTACCAACTAGATTTGAACACCACTCTTTACGAATTAATGTTTCTGAAATAATAACAACAAATGAATATTTTCGTAGAACTATTCCAAGCTTTAAAAATTCATCACAAATCAATTATTTGTATTCAAAATTACAACAAGAATTAAATGGTATAATCTTTCACCATGAGAATCGAAATAAACGAGGACTGTTCAACATTGGAGGCTCACTATTTAAATTCCTTTTTGGCACACTTGACGATAATGACAGACGAGAATTTGAAAAAAATATTGAAAATCTATCTTTAAATACTGTGCAAGCTCAAGACATTAATGGTATAATAAACATAATTAATACCGAAATGCAACAATTTAAAGATCATCAAAACAAACGAACACTTCAAGAAACATTTATTTACCAATTATTACAATTTATAGAATATGTAGAAGACATTGAAATGGGCATGCAATTGTCTAGATTGGGACTCTTCAACCCAAAGTTACTTACCTATGACCGACTTGACAGTGTTGACAACCGAAACATTCTACTAATTAAAACCTCCACTTGGATTAATCACCAAGATAATATCATACTAATTGTATCCCACATCCCAATCAACTTTCAAACTATTAAAACCATTAAAATCATTCCCTATCCTGACAATGATGGCTATCAACTCGATTACACCAGTACCACCTCTTATTTTGAAAAAGATAATAAAATTTTTAATAGAAAAAATGAACCAATATTTGATGAATGTATTACAAAAATTTTACTTCATACAAAACCAATTTGTAACTTTAAGCAGATAAACGAAAAAGAAATCATTAAGTACATAGAGCCAAATACAATTGTAACATGGAACATATCCAACATAAATGTAAAACAAAACTGTCAAAAAAGTAATACAGATCTTAATATTCATGGTAACAAAATTATTAACGTCAATCAATGTAAACTACAAATAAATGATATCATTTTAAGCGACAATTACTTACAACCCGAAATAGATCTAACACCTTTGTATCCACCAATAGAAATTATCAAAATTAAGCCTATCAAACATGACGACATTGTACAACTTGTATCCCAAAATAATGTCTTTTCATATACAATAATTATAACCATTATTATTATATTCATAATCATATTGTTATATTTAAAATATGTATCATTTAATCCCATAATATTAATCCATAAAAAATGTAAGAAACAAATTCACGAACACAAAAAAGATACACCGCAATCAGTTCAACCAAAAGAACAACAACAAGATGAAACAGTTATCGAAGTGACACAATCAAATTTACCAAAACTTTACCCTTCAGCCTCGCCTTGATTCACAGGCTCGCCTCTTAAGGAGAGGGAAGTGACATATTCATCCCGATTATGTCTACAGAGTTCCATATCCCCAATTATAAACATTCCCAAGCTTCACTTGAGAATGAATCCAACCCCCAATTATAAACATTCCCAAGCCTCACTTGAGAATAAATTCAACAATTGTAAACAAAGAGCCGTCTAGCCGGCGCATCTCCCCAATCGATCAGCATCGATTGCAAATCACATAGTCAGCATAATTTTTGTTCCCAGCTTAAGCCGAGATAACGAGCAACGCTTGGTGCCCAGCAACCAGCGGTGCCCTCGATAATGTAAACATTCAAACAGAGCTTTCTTTATCATTTATTAAACCAATATCTGTTAGTCTTAAGTTGATATTGAATAAAACAAGTCGTGAATCTAAAATCTCGCTTCGTCTTTTATTTTTACATCAACGTTGTCGTTAGAGTGTGTCGCGACATTTATTCGATTCGATTAACACATTAAATATTCAATTATATATATAATAAGATGTTTCGACGACTTAGCTTATTAAAAAAATATAAACTTTATTTAACAAACTCGAAACTTCGGAGTACAAAACTAGACTGCTTATCCTATGTTCTGATGACGTTAAGCAAACCTCGGTTTTGCAGCTTTCATTATTGGACTTTGGACTCTTTGAGCTTTTAGCTCTTATATAAACAGAGAAAGATCTCGATCTTGAAGAGATTGAGAGTGTTCGGCTAGGATTTGTTTAACGTCAGCAGTTTTAACCCCAATGATGGGAATAACGATTCTGGCGAATTGTTTATGATATTTAATGCATTCGTGGGAAGCCAGAATTGTTATTGTCACCATTTGATTTTTTCGAAAGTGTTTACATTAAGTTCTTGTGGTGTTATTGTCACCATTTGATTTTCTGAGAGTGTTTACATTAATCTTTGGTGCGAAAGAAATCTTTGACATAAATAATAAGTGTTGTGTATGTGGTGTATGTGGTGTATGGGGTTTAGGTACGTATGTATCTACATATGTCACTTCCCCATCCTTAAGAAATGAGCCTGTCCTCAGGCGGTTAATTTTGGATATAGTGTTGGATCTATTACAATTTCTTCGATATCGTTTTCAATTACATTTGGATATATTTCTGTATCATTTTGAATATTTGATTGTATGTTTGGGGTTAATTCTTTTTTATTCTTATAATTAATACAATAATTTTTCTTGGGATATTTTTATATTTAAAGATAATGTATAATATAAGTATGATTAAAATAATTGTTAAAGTTGTTATAGTTATAATTTGGAACGTGTTGTACAATTTTGTTTGTTGTTGGATAATTTCTTTGGTTTGGACATATGACAATGGTTCTAGTTTGGTTATATTATTATTTATGTAGACTGTTTGTGTGTAATCTAACATAGTATTAGTTATTTGAATTTCATCTAATTGGATTGAACAGTTTATAGCTTTTATCATATTGTTTCCTTCAATAATAATTTCTCGGTTGATACAATTTTGGTTTAATACAATTTTTGGTAAGTTCCATGTTAACATAATGTTTGGTTCTACATACTTGATTTCATAATTTTTATGGGATTTTGAATATCTACATTCTGTTTTATCTTGCTTTAATATTCCAGTAATACATTTGTTCATAACTATATTTTTATTGGTTGCTGTGAATGCTTTGTTGTTTTGTAAGTAGTAAGTGTCATGTATAGTTTCGGTCAAAATGTCTTTGTTTTCGTCAGGGTATGGAATAATGTCGTATAGTGCAGTATTTATAATTTCGCGTGGAATATGGGAAATAATTAAAATTTCGTTAGTAGTTGTTTTTAGCCAAGTTGATGTTTTAATATTTATTATTTTTTCAACGTTTAAATGTTTTAGTGATTCATATTTTAGTAATTTAGGGTTGAATATACCAAGCCTGGTTAATTGCATACCTAACTCAATGTCTTCGACATATTCTGTGAATTCTTGTAAGTTAAAAATTAGTAATTCGAGTCGTTGCTCTGCCTTATGTGTCATACTTAGTCTGTTCATTACTTCTATTCCTTTGTTAACAGCTTTTATTACTTCATTTAGTTCATTGACTTGAACACTATTTTCTGAAAGGTTATCTATTTTTGATTGTAATTCTTCTTTGTCTTCTTGATCTAAAGTTCCGAAAAGGTATTTATAAAATGTGCCCATGAAATTTACAAGTCCTCTTTTATTTCGTTTTACTAGTCTTAAACCGTTCATTTCTCTGTCCAGTTTTTCTGTTAAGTACTGTATTTTTACTAATGGTTCAAATTCTTTTGTTTGTTCCATTAAATTATTATAAGTTTCTTCAGTTTTTGTTATATTAATTGTTAAATAGTGGTATTCGTATTTTATAGGTAAATTGATTGTTCCTGTTTGAAATATAAGATATCCGTTTTTGGAGTTAATTGGGTTGATTTCCAAATTTTGACCTTTTATTGGGCATACAAAGTTGAGTAGCATGAGTGTTATAATTATAGCTGTTAAATTATGATGGGTTATCATCTTGATTCGGGTTATTAGTTGATCTGGAATTATCGTATTTACTTTCATTAGTTACTCTCTTTCTTTTATATTTTGATTTATAGTGTGTTATTTTTCTACCTCTGTTTACTTCTTCATAATGTTTTTCATCTATTTGTGTTATGTTTCCTGTTTGTTTAAATGGGTTTGTGGATTTAGATTTTACTAAAGGTGATTCCCTATATCTAGTATCTATTTCAAATTCGGTTCTTTTTTCATTAAGTCTTTCTATTTGCCTTTTCTTATTTAGCTGTGTATCATACTCAGGTGTTCCTGCGTAAATGAAAATGTCTGCTGGTGTTCTACCAGTTGAATTATGTTTGGTTTTATGGTTATAAGTGTAAAGTATTACTTCAAATTTGGTTAATTTGTTTTCCTGGTTAGTGTCAGAATTAACAATTCTTAATTTTTCATTTATTGTTTTATGGAATCTTTCTATGTCGGATATACCGTTTTTGCTAGTTGTGATGGATATATTTACGTCTTCTGATTTTAACCACATTTGTAGTGCGGAGCACAAGAAAGCTGAGTCTTTGTCTGCTTTTATTTCTATTGGTTTACCCATGTCATTAAATACTTTTAAAAGAGCTCTTTTGGCTTCTAACCAATCTCGACCATTTACTTCTATTAAAGTTGCGTATTTGGAATATAAGTCTATACAAGATAGAAATTGTTTATTGTCTACCATATAAAAATCAATGACATATTTTTCTCTTGGATTATGGATTTCTGGAGTTAATTCAAAAGCTAACTTAGTGTTTCTGTGTTCTGTTTTTGCTATATTACAAACTTTGCATTCGTTAATTATGTTTTGTATTAAGTTTTGATAATCTGGGTAATAATATTTTTCTTTAAATAATAATGTCATTTTCTCTATTCCTGGATGTAATAACTTTTCGTGTGTGTTAATAATAAATTCTTTGAATTCGGCATATGTCTGGAGGTCTATTAGTTTGTTAGTTGATCTCATTACTTTTGTAATGTTATTGGGACTAATTATTTCAACGAAAGCATTCTGAAATGTAAGAAAGTCGGCTTCGTTGCTGAAGTATATAACACTATTTTTTTGAACATAAGTATTCTTTAATTAATTCTTTTGCATGGTTGTGTGTCATTTCGACATAATTTATTAAGATTTTTGTTTTATGAAAATAATTAATAACGTTTGCGTTATTTGAGTTACTTTTTACAAATTCTATTTGTCTTTTAAAATAATTGATTGGTCTTTCTGTGATTGAAATGTAATATTGGTTATCTTCTTGAGCGCTGTGGATTGTTGCTACTGTTACATCGGAAGTTTCTCCTAACAAGTTTTCTTCAATTTTAATTCTAGACAAAGCATCTGCAACATAGTTTTCTTTACCTGGTACATATTTAATGTGATAATCAAATTCATTTAATTTTATTTTCCAGCGTTGTAATTTCATATTTGGTTCTTTAATATTATTAAGCCAAACAAGTGGTTTGTGGTCACTGAGAATCTCGAATTTTCTACCGTAGAGATAAGATCGGAAATATTTGGTTGCCCAAACGATGGCTAAAAGTTCCTTTTCAATTGCTGCATAGTTAATTTCATGTTCGTTTAGGGTTCTACTTGCGAAACAAATTGGTTTTTGATTTTGAGACAAAACAGCTCCAATAGCTATGTTACTGGCATCAGTTGTAAGACAAAATGGTTTTTCGAAATTCGGATAAACTAATATTGGATCGGATGTTATAAGTACTTTTAATTTTTCAAAAGCAGAAATGTAATTTGGTTCTTTTATATTTATAGTTGCACCTTTCTTTAATTTTAAAGTCATTGGCTTTACAACGTGTGCAAAATTAGGAATGAATTTTCTGTAATAACCACAAAGACCTAAAAACGATTTTATTTCTTTGGGTGTTTTTGGTATGGGAAAATGTTGTATGGCAGAGATTTTAGTTGGGTTTGGTTGTATTCCTTCTGTTGTTATTATGTGCCCTAGGAATTCAGTTTCCTTTTTCATGAATTCGCATTTATCTAATTGCAATTTTAGATTGGCTTCGCGCAGTTTTGTAAATACCCTTTTTAATGATAATAAATGTTCTTCCAATGAAGTGGAATACACTATTATATCATCCATGTATACTAAACAATCTTTGTAAATTAGATCTTCTAATAGATTGTTCATGCAACGTTGAAATGTTGCTGGGGCGTTTTTCAATCCAAAAGGCATTCGAGTGTATTCGTAATGTCCATTTTTAGTTGAAAAAGCTGTTTTTGGTATACTTTGTGGGTCCATTTGTATCTGATGAAATCCTTTCGCTAAGTCAATTGTAGTGAAATACTGACATTTTCCAAGTTTGTCTAGTATATCATCCATGACTGGGATAGGATATTTATCATCGATTGTTATTTCATTTAAGTTTCGATAGTCAATAACTATACGGAACTTTTCTTTACCCGATGCGTCACGTTTCTTTGGCACAATCCAAATTGGTGAGCAATAAGGTGATTTTGATTTACGTATTATACCTTGTTCAATCATTTCTTTGATTTGTTTTTCGACTTCTTCGTCGAATGTTTGCGCATACTTGTATGGACGCTTTTGGATTGGGTCTTCGTGTTTAGTTTGGATGACATGCTTAATTGTACTGGTGAAAGTCAAATTTTCACTTTCTTTGTACTGAATGTCACTAAACTCGAAAAGAATTTTGGTTAGTTTGCATTTTTCTTCATCGTTTAGATGTTCTAATCGAAATTGATTTGTTTCATTTAATTCATTGTTGATAGCGTAATTTACTGCTATGTCTTTTGTTTGGGGCGGATCAAGGCATTGAAATGCGGTCTTGTCCTTGACAGAATTCTCACGGTCATATCTCATTGAGAATAGATGATCGTTTAGAATAACTGTTTTTTGTTTATAGTCAATTTTTGCTTCACAAGATTCCAGATATTCTCTACCTAATAAGATATCGTATTTATCAGAAAAGTTGTGTAAGTAAAATGTTTGATGGGTAGGGCATAGTTTACTAGGGGCAAAAGATACACAATTCTTTAATTGAACAATACCATTTATTGTTTGTACGTTCAATTGACAAGTTTTTGTAGGGAATTTTAAAAAGTTTTCTTTAATTAGATTTATGGATGAACCTGTGTCAATTACACAGGTAAAATTTTGTCCATTCATAACTAATCTGATGAAGGGATTGGTTCTTCGTTGTCCGAGGCTTCTTGATGAAAATTTTCTGATGTGTCCATTTAAGAATGGCCACTAGTTTCTCTCTGTCTTTTATGAGAATGATTGGGGGGGTCTTTGACTCTGAGTTTGGTAATTCATTGGGTTTTGTGATCTAGCTTGATCGAGGTTTTGTTTGAATTCTTTATGTAATGCCTCAGCATTTTTTTTTGGTTTATGATTTGAGTTAGCGTTATTTGAATAATTTGGAGTAGGGTAATAATTCTGATTACTTCCCTTTCCACGGTTTTCAGTACTTTGTGTTTTATTTGTCTTAGAATTGTCATTGCTTTGGTTATTACGTTCGTTATAACCATTTTCGTACAATCCTTCGCGTTGAGCTACTTGTTTTAATTTTGAGACTGTTGTAATGTCATATCGTGCTAATGTCATAAAAATTCGGTCCGGTAATTTTTTGGTAATAACGTCTTTAATAGTATTATTCATTGCATTAGTGTACAATAGAGTGTTCTGGACCTGATTCTCTAACATTAACTTATTAGATATTACAAAGGATTTATACTCTAGATCTTCAACAAACTTACGGATACTATTATTAAAGTTGGTGTTATAGAGACGTCGTAGAAGCTCTTCATACGGAGTCTGTGTTTTGAATTCGTCGATGAGGGCGCTCCTCAACTCTCCCCAGGTTGTGGCTGCTGTCAGCTGCGACACTCGTTGTGCGGATCCGGTGGTCTGCATCTCGATTGCTCCGAATAGGACACTATGTTGTCTCACATCCTGTGTTGGATATAACTGCATGATGAAATCAATCCTCCTTATGAATGCAGTTAGTTCCACGGTTTTTCCGTCGAACACTGGCACTTGTCGAATTTGTCCAAGCGCTTGTTTCAGATGTATTTCTGATAGTTCCATTGGTGGGTTGGTTGCCATGGTGTTGTTGTAGATTTGTTTTATTTGTTGGCAATTGTCACTTCGGGTTTTTGTTTAAATGTCACTTTTTGTTTTAATTGTCACTTTTGTTGAATTATTTTGTTGAATTATAAGAGACTTACGTTTACAGGGATCAATAAATTGATGTGTAAAGCCCAGATATAAGCTCTTTAATTACAGTTGTTCAAATAGTCCAGAGGATCTATTTTTTGGTTGAACACTGTTTGGTGTTTTGCGCGGTTTTTCTTTTAATAGCAATTATCTTTGGTGGCGGTCGCACATTTAAATATGGGCCACGACTGATAATTGGGTTATGAGTCACACACGCTTAGGTTCTTTGGCGGATATTAAGATAATAGTTTTTCCAAAATTGTAATGTTTTAACCGTTTCCTTGCCGCGGAAAATTCGCGAGCTCAAATCCTAGAAATTCCTTGGTCGTACAAGGATTCCTTTTCAATGGATTGAAAATAAAGGACGATTACTTTATTACGAGGATATTTATTATCAATATCCTACCGGCTGCGCCAATAAGATGTTTCGACACTTAGCTTATTAAAAAAAATATAAACTTTATTGAACAAACTCGAAACTTCGGAGTACAAAACTAGACTACTTATCCTATGTTCTGATGACGTTAAGCAAACCTCGGTTTGGAGCTTTCATTTATTGGACTTTGGACTCTTTGAGCTTTTAGCTCTTATGTAAACAGAGAAAGATCTCGATCTTGAAGAGATTGAGAGTGTTCGGCTAGGATTTGTTTAACGTCAGCAGTTTTAACCCCAATGATGGGAATAACGGTTCTGGCGAATTGTTTATGATATTTAATGCATTCGAGGGAAGCCAGAATTGTTATTGTCACCATTTGATTTTTTCGAAAGTGTTTACATTAGGTTCTTGTGGTGTTATTGTCACCATTTGATTTTCTGAGAGTGTTTACATTAATCTTTGGTGCGAAAGAAATCTTTGAC
Organism: Drosophila arawakana; assembly: GCA_018151165.1. NCBI lineage: Eukaryota > Metazoa > Arthropoda > Insecta > Diptera > Drosophilidae > Drosophila > Drosophila arawakana. The sequence continues at coordinate 7,593 of JAECWX010000280.1, read as the reverse complement.
ATAAATAATAAGTGTTGTGTATGTGGTGTATGTGGTGTATGTGGTGTATGGGTTTAGGTACGTATGCATCTACATATGTCACTATATATTATACCGATATTATTATTATCGGAAGCTAATTCGAGCGGCGATTAACATTAAAACAAACAATATTGAAATTGCAATGTTAAATGTAAATATTTAAAAATGAGTACGGGGTCTTTTACTGTCGACTGTAGCCTTTCCTACTTGTTTTTTCTATATGTGCATTGCTAACAATTAGTCCATATTTTGTTTCTTTTTAGACACCGTGCTCTAAAAAAGAGTATAGGGGTCTATTAGGTTTGTCAGAAGCGAAATGTGCGTAACAGGCAGAAGGGGGCGTGGCCGACCCCATAAAGTATATAATAAGATGTTTCGACACTTGGTTTATCAAAAAAATATAATACTTTATTCAATAAACACGAAGCTATGGAGTACAAAACTAGACTGCTTATCCTATGTTCTGATGACGTTAAGCAAACCTCGGTTTTGCGCTTTCATTAATTGGACTTTGGACTCATTGAGCTTTTGGCTCTTATGTAAATAGAGAGAGATCTCGATCTTGAAGAGATTGAGAGAGTTCGGTCAGGATTTGTGTAACGTCAGCAGTTTTAACCCCAATGATGGGAATAACGATTCTGGCGAATTGTTTATGATATTTAATACATTCGTGGGAAGCCAGAATTGTTATTGTCACCATTTGATTTTTCGATAGTGTTTACATTAGGTTTTTGTGGGAAAGTTTTTTTTTTTTTTTTGAGAGTGTTTACATTAATCTTTGGTGGAAAAAATCTTTAACATAAATAATAAGTGTGGTGTATGGTGTATGTGGTGTATGGGCTTATGTACGTATGTATCTACATATGTCACTTCCCCATCCTTAAGAAATGAGCCTGTCCTCAGGCGGTTAATTTTGGATATAGTGTTGGATCTATTACAATTTCTTCGATATCGTTTTCAGTTACATTTGCATATAATTCTGTATCATTTTGAATATTTGATTGTATGTTTGGGGTTAATTCTTTTTTATTCTTATAATTAACAATAATTTTTCTTGGGATATTTTTATATTTAAAGATAATGTATAATATAAGTATGATTAAAATAATTGTTAAAGTTGTTATAGTTATAATTTGGAATGTGTTGTACAATTTTGTTTGTTGTTGGATAAATTCTTTGGTTTGGACATATGACAATGGTTCTAGTTTGGTTATATTATTATTTATGTAGACTGTTTGTGTGTAATCTATCATAGTATTAGTTATTTGAATTTCATCTAATTGGATTGAACAATTTATAACTTTTATCATATTGTTTCCTTCGATAATAATTTCTCGGTTGATACAATTTTGGTTTAGTACAGTTTTCGGTAAGTTCCATGTTAACATAATGTTTGGTTCTACATACTTGATTTCATAATTTTTATGGGATTTTGAATATCTACATTCTGTTTTATCTTGCTTTAATATTCCAGTAATACATTTGTTCATAACTAGATTTTTATTGGTTGCTGTGAATGCTTTATTGTTCTGTAAGTAGTAAGTGTCATGTATAGTTTCGATCAAAATGTTTTTGTTTTCGTCAGGGTATGGAATAATGTCGTATAGTGCAGTATTTATAATTTCGCGTGCAATATGGGAAATAATTAAAATTACGTTAGTAGTTGTTTTTTTTTTTTTTTTTTTGCCAAGTTGATGTTTTAATATTTATTATTTTTTCGGCGTTTAAATGTTTTAGTGAGTCATATTTTAGTAATTTAGGGTTGAATATACCAAATTTTGACCTTTTATTGGCCATACAAAGTTGAATAGCATGAGTGTTATAATTATAGTTGTTCAATTATGAGGAGTTATCATCTTGACTCGGGTTATTAGTTGATCTGGAATTATCATATTTACTTTCATTAGTTACTTTCTTTCTTTTATATTTTGATTTATGGTGTGTTATTTTTTTACCTCTGTTTACTTCTTCATAATGTTTTTCAACTATTTGTGTTAAACAAGTAAGAAAGGCTACAGTCGATCGAGCCGACTGTAAAAGACCCCGTACTCCCATAGAAGTGCGCAATTGTATTCAATTTAAACTCAAATTTTCGAATGAAATTTAAAAATTAAATTTAATTTTATATGTACATTCTGAATTGAAATAAAAAAATTAAAAAAATTAAATTAACAATTCGCATTGCCGCAACTCTATCAGTTGCACCACGCGCCACTTTCAAGAATTGTCTGATAATTAGCATTTACATATTATTCATATAAACACACATTCGTTTGAAATTATATGTATGCATGTATGTATGTATGTGTGCATTCGGCGCGGCCAGCGTCTGCCGGCAGCGCTGTCGCCACACAAGCATCGAGAACGTTCGAACATGTGCTTGTATGTTTCTGTCTCGCTCTCGCGCGTAAGTGATATTGCAGTTAAATAACAAACTTTCTAAAGCAGTAGCTCTTTTGTTAAAGGTAGTATGTTGATGCCACTTTCAGAATAGTTTGATTCTATATGTCTCTATACGAATGTTGAATTACAACACTCTACTATTTGAATAAATGGCATTAAAGTGAAAACGTTTGGTTAACTCTCATGAGAAAAGGGGGCGTGGCAGCTCCAAATTTTTAATGGCATTGCATTAAGGCTGTCTCTAGCAACCTGCCATTGCGAAGGCGGTAAGGGGTGTGGCAACAATTTGAAATAAACTTGATCTGCTCGCGAAGATAACGGACTTTCATTCCAAATTTGGTGTCTCTCGCTTTTGTAGTTTAAAAGATCCAGGTGTTCATACGGACGGACGGACAGACAGACAGACGGACAGACGGACATTGTTATATCGACTCGGCTGTTGATGCTGATCTAGAATATATATACTTTATGGGTTCGGCCACGCCTCCTTCTGCCTGTTACGCACATTTCGCTTCTGACAAACCTAATAGGCCCCTATACTCTTTTTTAGAGTACGGGGTCTAATAAAAAGGCATTAAATTAATTGTAGAGTTCTGCATGCACATACATATACATATATAATTAAATATTTAATGTATTAATCGAATCGAATAAATGTCGCGACACACTCTAACGACAACGTTGATGTAAAAAAAGACTAAGCGAGATTTTAGATTCACGACTTCTTTTATTCATCATCAACTTAAGACTAACAGATATTGCTTTAATAAATGATAAAGAAAGCTCTGCTGAATGTTTACATTATGGAGGGCACCGCTGGTTGCTGGGAACCAAGCGTTGCTCGTTATCTCGGCTTAAGCTGGGAACAAAAAATATGCTGACTTGATTTGCAATCGATGCTGATCGATTGGGGGAGATGCGCCGGCTAGACGGCTCTTTGTCTACAATTGTTGAATTTATTCTCAAGTGAAGCTTGGGAATGTTTATAATTGGGGTTTGGATTCATTCTCAAATGAAGCTTGGGAATGTTTATAATTGGGGATATGGAACTCTGTAGACATAATCGGAATGAATATGTATCTTCCGTCTCCTTAAGAGGCGAGCCTGTGAATCAAGGCGAGGCTGAAGGGTAAAGTTTTGGTAAATTTCATTGTGTCACCTCAATAACTGTTTCATCTTGCTGTTGTTCTTTTGGTTGAACAGATTGCGGCGTATCTTTCTTGTTTCTTACATTTTTTATGGATTAATATTATGGGATTAAATGATACATATTTTAAATATAACAATATGATTAAGAATATAATAATAATGGTTATAATTATTGTATATGAAAATAAATTATTTTGGGATAAAAGTTGTACAATGTCGTCATGTTTGATAGGCTTAACTTTGATAATTTCTATTGATGGATACAAAGGTGTTAGATCTATTTCGGGTTGTAAGTAATTGTCGCTTAAAATTATGTCATTTATTTGTAGTTTACATTGATTGACATTAATAATTTTATTACCATGAATATTAAGATCTGTATTACTTTCTTGACAGTTTTGTTTTACATTTGTGTTGGATATGTTCCATGTTACAATTGTATTTGGCTTTATGTATTTAATGATTTCTTTTTCGTTTATCTGCTTAAAGTTACAAATTGGTTTTGTATGAAGTAAAATTTTTGTAATACATTCATCAAATATTGGTTCATTTTTTGTATTAAAAATTGTATTATCTTTTTCAAAATAAGAGGTGGTACTGGTGTAATCGAGTTGATAACCATCATTGTCAGGATAGGGAATGATTTTAATGGTTTTAATAGTTTGAAAGTTGATTGGGATGTGGGATACAATTAGTATGATATTATCTTGGTGATTAATCCAAGTGGAGGTTTTAATTAGTAGAATGTTTCGGTTGTCAACACTGTCAAGTCGGTCATAGGTAAGTAACTTTGGGTTGAAGAGTCCCAATATAGACATATTCTATAAATTGTAGTAATTGGTAAATAAATGAGGGGCGTGGCAACAATTTGAAATAAACTTGATCTGCTCGCGAAGATAACGGACTTTCATTCCAAATTTAGTGTCTCTCGCTTTTGTAGTTTAAAAGATCCAGGTGTTTATACGGACGGACGGACAGACAGACAGACGGACAGACGGACATTGTTATATCGACTCGGCTGTTGATGCTGATCTAGAATATATATACTTTATGGGTTCGGCCACGCCTCCTTCTGCCTGTTACGCACATTTCGCTTCTGACAAACCTAATAGGCCCCTATACTATTTTTTAGAGTACGGGGTCTAATAAAAAGGCATTAAATTAATTGTAGAGTTCTGCATGCACATACATATACATATATAATTAAATATTTAATGTATTATTCGAATCGAATAAATGTCGCGACACACTCTAACGACAACGTTGATGTAAAAAAAGACTAAGCGAGATTTTAGATTCACGACTTCTTTTATTCATCATCAACTTAATACTAACAGATATTGACATAAATAATAAGTGTTGTGTATGTGGTGTATGTGGTGTATGTATCTACATATGTCACTTCCCCATCCTTAAGAAATGAGCCTGTCCTCAGGCGGTTAATTTTGGATATAGTGTTGGATCTATTACAATTTCTTCGATATCGTTTTCAGTTACATTTGCATATAATTCTGTATCATTTTGAATATTTGATTGTATGTTTGGGGTTGATTCTTTTTTGTTCTTATAATTAACAATAATTTTTGGTTCTACATACTTGATTTCATAATTTTTATGGGATTTTGAATATCTACATTCTGTTTTATCTTGCTTTAATATTACAGTAATACATTTGTTCATAACTAGATTTTTATTGGTTGCTGTGAATGCTTTATTGTTCTGTAAGTAGTAAGTGTCATGTATAGTTTCGATCAAAATGTTTTTGTTTTCGTCAGGGTATGGAATAATGTCGTATAGTGCAGTATTTATAATTTCGCGTTCAATATGGGAAATAATTAAAATTACGTTAGTAGTTGTTTTTTTTTTTTTTTTTTTTTGCCAAGTTGATGTTTTAATATTTATTATTTTTTCGGCGTTTAAATGTTTTAGTGAGTCATATTTTAGTAATTTAGGGTTGAATATACCAAATTTTGACCTTATATTGGCCATACAAAGTTGAATAGCATGAGTGTTATAATTATAGTTGTTCAATTATGAGGAGTTATCATCTTGACTCGGGTTATTAGTTGATCTGGAATTATCATATTTACTTTCATTAGTTACTTTCTTTCTTTTATATTTTGATTTATGGTGTGTTATTTTTCTACCTCTGTTTACTTCTTCATAATGTTTTTCATTTATTTGTGTTAAACAAGTAAGAAAGGCTACAGTCGATCGAGCCGACTGTAAAAGACCCCGTACTCCCATAGGAATGCGCAATTGTATTCAATTTAAACTCAAATTTTCGAATGAAATTTAAAAATTAAATTTAATTTTATATGTACATTCTGAATTGAAATAAAAAAATTAAAAAAAATTAAATTAACAATTCGCATTGCCGCAACTCTATCAGTTGCACCACGCGCCACTTTCAAGAATTGTCTGATAATCAGCATTTACATATTATTCATACAAACACACATTCGTTTGAAATTATATGTATGCATGTATGTATGTATGTGTGTATTCGGCGCGGCCAGCGTCTGCCGGCAGCGCTGTCGCCACACAAGCATCGAGAACGTTCGAACATGTGCTTGTATGTTTCTGTCTCGCTCTCGCGCGTAAGTGATATTGCAGTTAAATAACAAACTTTCTAAAGCAGTAGCTCTTTTGTTAAAGGTAGTATGTTGATGCCACTTTCAGAATAGTTTGATTCTATAAGTCTCTATACGAATGTTGAATTACAACACTCTACTATTTGAATAAATGGCATTAAAGTGAAAACGTTTGGTTAACTCTCATGAGAAAAGGGGGCGTGGCAGCTCTATATTTTTAATGGAATTGCATTAAGGCTGTCTCTAGCAACCTGTTTACCAGAAATGGTGTTCCTAAGTGCCATAGTTACTGAGTTATTGGCCTAAAACTAAATTTTTTTCGAGGTGTGTCTGGTTTTTTGCTCATTGCGGGGGCGGTAAGGGGCGTGGCAAAAATTTGAAATAAACTTAACCTGCCTGACATATAGACGGACTTTCATTCCAAATTTGGTGGCTCTAGCTCTTGTAGTTTAAAAGATCCAGGTGTTCATACGGACGGACAGACAGACGGACATTGTTACGCACATTTCGCTTCTGACAAACCTAATAGGCCCCTATCTTACTCTTTTCTAATATTTTTTGGGTTTGCTTATAGGGTTTGTAAAAAAGCAAAAAGCGGGGGGGAGGACCCCAGAGAGACCCTGGTGATGTATCAGCATCCCAGACCAGCATCACCAGCCCATTTCAGTCAGTCCTTCTCTCCCGTCTGTCTGTCTCTCTGTCTGTCTCCCTGTGTGTGTGTGTGCTTGTTTGTGTCCCTTTTGGCCATCAGAATACAAAGGTTGGGAGACGGCAAGATCGACATTTTTGAGCTAGGTTCCAAATTTAGTGATTCCTAGTCAAAAAATCTTTTATTTTTTTTTGTTTCCTCGCCCCCATGGCCCACAATCCGACAAAAAAAGACCGCCCCTCCGAAAAAAATTGGTTTTTTCGGCAAATATCTCAGTAACTATGGCACCTAGGATCACCAATTCTGGAACGGGAGGTTCGCAGCGACGGCATAGTTGCATTGCCATTTAAAATTTTGGACTGCCACGCCCACTTTTCCCACATTTGATAAAAAAGGCTGGAACCTTCAATGCCGGGTTTTGCGAACTTGTTCGTATCGTACAGTATTGTAATTAACTGTAATCGTGTGGAGACTAACTATATTAAACTATACTGAAAGGCGCATTAAAATCGGACCATAAACAAGAAAACTAGAAGCGTTACAATATTGATAATTGAACGCAATATCAACCCATCAGGTGCAAGCCTTGATAAGAAACACACAAGCACATGTTCGAACGTTTTCGCTGCCTGTGTGTCGCAGCGCTGCCCGCGGTCGCTGGCTGCGCCGAATACACACATACATACATACATATTTGCTTATATACATATTGTCAAACGTATGTGTATTCGAATACAAGCAAACAGATGTGTGTTTGATTATGCTCAGATTGTTTTT
>JAECWX010000278.1:0-124042 GCA_018151165.1 Drosophila arawakana | reverse complement strand
TGTTAAATTTTATTTTCTGTTCAAAATGTAAATTTCAGTTTAAAATACAAATTTATGTTAAATTTTATTTTCTGTCCAAAATGTAAATTTCTGTTCAAAATACAAATTTATGTTAAATTTTATTTTCTGTCCAAAATGTAAATTTCTGTTAAAAATACAAATTTATGTTAAATTTTATTTTCTGTTCAAAATGTAAATTTCTGTTCAAAATACAAATTTATGTTAAATTTTATTTTCTGTTCAAAATGTAAATTTCTGTTCAAAATACAAATTTATGTTAAATTTTATTTTCTGTCCAAAATGTAAATTTCTGTTCAAAATACAAATTTATGTTAAATTTTATTTTCTGTTCAAAATGTAAATTTCTGTTCAAAATACAAATTTATGTTAAATTTTATTTTCTGTTCAAAATGTAAATTTCTGTTCAAAATACAAATTTATGTTAAATTTTATTTTCTGTTCAAAATGTAAATTTCTGTTCAAAATACAAATTTATGTTAAATTTTATTTTCTGTTCAAAATGTAAATTTCTGTTCAAAATACAAATTTATGTTAAATTTTATTTTCTGTCCAAAATGTAAATTTCTGTTCAAAATACAAATTTATGTTAAATTTTATTTTCTGTTCAAAATGTAAATTTCTGTTCAAAATACAAATTTATGTTAAATTTTATTTTCTGTTCAAAATGTAAATTTCTGTTCAAAAATACAAATTTATGTTAAATTTTATTTTCTGTTCAAAATGTTAATTTCTGTTAAAATACAAATTTATGTTAAATTTTATTTTCTGTCCAAAATGTAAATTTCTATTCAAAATACAAATTTATGTTAAATTTTATTTTCTGTTCAAAATGTAAATTTCTGTTCAAAATGCAAATTTATGTTAAATTTAATTTTCTGTGCAAAATGTAATTTTCTGTTCAAAATACAAATTTATGTTAAATTTTTCTGTTCAAAAAAATACAAATTTATGTTAAATTTTATTTTCTGTTCAAAATGTAAATTTCTGTTCAAAATACAAATTTATGTTAAATTTTATTTTCTGTTCAAAATGTAAATTTCTGTTCAAAATACAAATTTATGTTAAATTTTATTTTCTGTTCAAAATGTAAATTTCTGTTCAAAATACAAATTTATGTTAAATTTTATTTTCTGTTCAAAATGTAAATTTCTGTTAAAATACAAATTTAAGTTAAATTTTATTTTCTGTTCAAAATGTAAATTTCTGTTCAAAATACAAATTTATGTTAAATTTTATTTTCTGTTCAAAATGTAAATTTCTGTTCAAAATACAAATTTATGTTAAATTTATTTTTCTGTTCAAAATGTAAATTTCTGTTCAAAATACAAATTTATGTTAAATTTTATTTTCTGTTCAAAATGTAAATTTCTGTTCAAAATACAAATTTATGTTAAATTTTATTTTCTGTTCAAAATGTAAATTTCTGTTCAAAATACAAATTTATGTTAAATTTTATTTTCTGTCCAAAATGTAAATTTCTGTTCAAAATACAAATTTATGTTAAATTTTATTTTCTGTTCAAAATGTAAATTTCTGTTCAAAATACAAATTTATGTTAAATTTTATTTTCTGTTCAAAATGTAAATTTCTGTTCAAAATACAAATTTACGTTAAATTTATTTTCTGTTCAAAATGTAAATTTCTGTTCAAAATACAAATTTATGTTAAATTTTATTTTCTGTTCAAAATGTAAATTTCTGTTCAAAATACAAATTTATGTTAAATTTTATTTTCTGTTCAAAATGTAAATTTCTGTTCAAAATACAAATTTATGTTAAATTTTATTTTCTGTTCAAAATGTAAATTTCTGTTCAAAATACAAATTTATGTTAAATTTTATTTTCTGTTCAAAATGTAAATTTCTGTTCAAAATACAAATTTATGTTAAATTTTATTTTCTGTTCAAAATGTAAATTTCTGTTCAAAATACAAATTTATGTTAAATTTTATTTTCTGTTCAAAATGTAAATTTCTGTTCAAAATACAAATTTATGTTAAATTTTATTTTCTGTTCAAAATGTAAATTTCTGTTCAAAATACAAATTTATGTTAAATTTTATTTTCTGTTCAAAATGTAAATTTCTGTTCAAAATACAAATTTATGTTAAATTTTATTTTCTGTTCAAAATGTAAATTTCTGTTCAAAATACAAATTTATGTTAAATTTTATTTTCTGTTCAAAATGTAAATTTCTGTTCAAAATACAAATTTATGTTAAATTTTATTTTCTGTTCAAAATGTAAATTTCTGTTCAAAATACAAATTTATGTTAAATTTTAATTTTCTGTTCAAAATGTAAATTTCTGTTTAAAATACAAATTTATGTTAAATTTTATTTTCTGTTCAAAATGTAAATTTCTGTTCAAAATACAAATTTATGTTAAATTTATTTTTCTGTTCAAAATGTAAATTTCTGTTTAAAATACAAATTTATGTTAAATTTTATTTTCTGTTCAAAATGTAAATTTCTGTTCAAAATACAAATTTATGTTAAATTTTATTTTCTGTTCAAAATGTAAATTTCTGTTCAAAATACAAATTTATGTTATGTTAAATTTTATTTTCTGTTCAAAATGTAAATTTCTGTTCAAAATACAAATTTATGTTAAATTTTATTTTCTGTTCAAAATGTAAATTTCTGTTCAAAATACAAATTTATGTTAAATTTTATTTTCTGTCAATTTTATTTTCTGTTCAAAATGTAAATTTCTTGTTCAAAATACAAATTTATGTTAAATTTTATTTTCTGTTCAAAATGTAAATTTCTGTTCAAAATACAAATTTATGTTAAATTTTATTTTCTGTTCAAAATGTAAATTTCTGTTCAAAATACAAATTTATGTTAAATTTTATTTTCACGTTCAAAATGTAAATTTCTGTTCAAAATACAAATTTATGTTAAATTTTATTTTCTGTTCAAAATGTAAATTTCTGTTCAAAATACAAATTTATGTTAAATTTTATTTTCTGTTCAAAATGTAAATTTCTGTTCAAAATACAAATTTATGTTAAATTTTATTTTCTGTTCAAAATGTAAATTTCTGTTCAAAATACAAATTTATGTTAAATTTTATTTTCTGTTCAAAATGTAAATTTCTCTGTTCAAAATACAAATTTATGTTAAATTTTATTTTCTGTTCAAAATGTAAATTTCTGTTCAAAATACAAATTTATGTTAAATTTTTATTTCTGTTCAAAATGTAAATTTCTGTTCAAAATACAAATTTATGTTAAATTTTATTTTTCTGTTCAAAATGTAAATTTCTGTTCAAAATACAAATTTATGTTAAATTTTATTTTCTGTTCAAAATGTAAATTTCTGTTCAAAATACAAATTTATGTTAAATTTTATTTTCTGTTCAAAATGTAAATTTCTGTTCAAAAAATACAAATTTATGTTAAATTTTATTTTCTGTTCAAAATGTAAATTTCTGTTCAAAATACAAATTTTTGTTAAATTTTATTTTCTGTTCAAAATGTAAATTTCTGTTCAAAATACAAATTTATGTTAAATTTTATTTTCTGTTCAAAATGTAAATTCTGTCAAAAAATTTTTCTGTTCAAAATACAAATTTATGTTAAATTTTATTTTCTGTTCAAAATGTAAATTTCTGTTCAAAATACAAATTTATGTTAAATTTTATTTTCTGTTCAAAATGTAAATTTCTGTTCAAAATACAAATTTATGTTAAATTTTATTTTCTGTTCAAAATGTAAATTTCTGTTCAAAATACAAATTTATGTTAAATTTTATTTTCTGTTCAAAATGTAAATTTCTGTTCAAAATACAAATTTATGTTAAATTTTATTTTCTGTTCAAAATGTAAATTTCTGTTCAAAATACAAATTTATGTTAAATTTTATTTTCTGTTCAAAATGTAAATTTCTGTTTAAAATACAAATTTATGTTAAATTTTATTTTCTGTTCAAAATGTAAATTTCTGTTCAAAATACAAATTTATGTTAAATTTTATTTTCTGTTCAAAATGTAAATTTCTGTTCAAAATACAAATTTATGTTAAATTTTATTTTCTGTTCAAAATGTAAATTTCTGTTCAAAATACAAATTTATGTTAAATTTTATTTTCTGTTCAAAATGTAAATTTCTGTTCAAAATACAAATTTATGTTAAATTTTATTTTCTGTTCAAAATGTAAATTTCTGTTCAAAATACAAATTTATGTTAAATTTTATTTTCTGTTCAAAATGTAAATTTCTGTTCAAAATACAAATTTATGTTAAATTTTATTTTCTGTTCAAAATGTAAATTTCTGTTCAAAATACAAATTTATGTTAAATTTTATTTTCTGTTCAAAATGTAAATTTCTGTTCAAAATACAAATTTATGTTAAATTTTATTTTCTGTTCAAAATGTAAATTTCTGTTCAAAATACAAATTTATGTTAAATTTTATTTTCTGTTCAAAATGTAAATTTCTGTTCAAAATACAAATTTATGTTAAATTTTATTTTCTGTTCAAAATGTAAATTTCTGTTCAAAATACAAATTTATGTTAAATTTTATTTTCTGTTCAAAATGTAAATTTCTGTTCAAAATACAAATTTATGTTAAATTTTATTTTCTGTTCAAAATGTAAATTTCTGTTCAAAATACAAATTTATGTTAAATTTTATTTTCTGTTCAAAATGTAAATTTCTGTTCAAAATACAAATTTATGTTAAATTTTATTTTCTGTTCAAAATGTAAATTTCTGTTCAAAATACAAATTTATTTGTTAAATTTTTTTTTCTGTTCAAAATGTAAATTTCTGTTCAAAATACAAATTTATGTTAAATTTTATTTTCTGTTCAAAATGTAAATTTCTGTTCAAAATACAAATTTATGTTAAATTTTATTTTCTGTTCAAAATGTAAATTTCTGTTCAAAATACAAATTTATGTTAAATTTATATTTTCTGTTCAAAATGTAAATTTCTGTTCAAAATACAAATTTATGTTAAATTTTATTTTCTGTTCAAAATGTAAATTTCTGTTCAAAATACAAATTTATGTTAAATTTTATTTTCTGTTCAAAATGTAAATTTCTGTTCAAAATTCAAATTTATGTTAAATTTATTTGTTAAATTTTATTTTCTGTTCAAAATGTAAATTTCTGTTCAAAATACAAATTTATGTTAAATTTTATTTTCTGTTCAAAATGTAAATTTCTGTTCAAAATACAAATTTATGTTAAATTTTATTTTCTGTTCAAAATGTAAATTTCTGTTCAAAATACAAATTTATGTTAAATTTTATTTTCTGTTCAAAATGTAAATTTCTGTTCAAAATACAAATTTATGTTAAATTTTATTTTCTGTTCAAAATGTAAATTTCTGTTCAAAATACAAATTTATGTTAAATTTTATTTTCTGTTCAAAATGTAAATTTCTGTTCAAAATACAAATTTATGTTTTGAAAATTTTATTTTCTGTTCAAAATACAAAATGTTAAATTTCTGTTTAAATTCAAAAAATACAAATTTATGTTAAATTTTATTTTCTGTTCAAAATGTAAATTTCTGTTCAAAATACAAATTTATGTTAAATTTTATTTTCTGTTCAAAATGTAAATTTCTGTTCAAAATACAAATTTATGTTAAATTTTATTTTCTGTTCAAAATGTAAATTTCTGTTCAAAATACAAATTTATGTTAAATTTTATTTTCTGTTCAAAATGTAAATTTCTGTTCAAAATACAAATTTATGTTAAATTTTATTTTCTGTTCAAAATGTAAATTTCTGTTCAAAATACAAATTTATGTTAAATTTTATTTTCTGTTCAAAATGTAAATTTCTGTTCAAAATACAAATTTATGTTAAATTTTATTTTCTGTTCAAAATGTAAATTTCTGTTCAAAATACAAATTTATGTTAAATTTTATTTTCTGTTCAAAATGTAAATTTCTGTTCAAAATACAAATTTATGTTAAATTTTATTTTCTGTTCAAAATGTAAATTTCTGTTCAAAATACAAATTTATGTTAAATTTTATTTTCTGTTCAAAATGTAAATTTCTGTTCAAAATACAAATTTATGTTAAATTTTATTTTACTGTTCAAAATGTAAATTTCTGTTCAAAATACAAATTTATGTTAAATTTTATTTTCTGTTCAAAATGTAAATTTCTGTTCAAAATACAAATTTATGTTAAATTTTATTTTCTGTTCAAAATGTAAATTTCTGTTCAAAATACAAATTTATGTTAAATTTTATTTTCTGTTCAAAATGTAAATTTCTGTTCAAAATACAAATTTATGTTAAATTTTATTTTCTGTTCAAAATGTAAATTTCTGTTCAAAATAACAAATTTATGTTAAATTTTATTTTTCTGTTCAAAATGTAAATTTCTGTTCAAAATACAAATTTATGTTAAATTTTATTTTCTGTTCAAAATGTAAATTTCTGTTCAAAAATACAAATTTATGTTAAATTTTATTTTCTGTTCAAAATGTAAATTTCTGTTCAAAATACAAATTTATGTTAAATTTTATTTTCTGTTCAAAATGTAAATTTCTGTTCAAAATACAAATTTATGTTAAATTTTATTTTCTGTTCAAAATGTAAATTTCTGTTCAAAATACAAATTTATGTTAAATTTTATTTTCTGTTCAAAATGTAAATTTCTGTTCAAAATACAAATTTTATGTTAAATTTTATTTTCTGTTCAAAATGTAAATTTCTGTTCAAAATACAAATTTATGTTAAATTTTATTTTCTGTTCAAAATGTAAATTTCTGTTCAAAATACAAATTTATGTTAAATTTTATTTTCTGTTCAAAATGTAAATTTCTGTTCAAAATACAAATTTATGTTAAATTTTATTTTCTGTTCAAAATGTAAATTTCTGTTCAAAATACAAATTTATGTTAAATTTTATTTTCTGTTCAAAATGTAAATTTCTGTTCAAAATACAAATTTATGTTAAATTTTATTTTCTGTTCAAAATGTAAATTTCTGTTCAAAATACAAATTTATGTTAAATTTTATTTTCTGTTCAAAATGTAAATTTCTGTTCAAAATACAAATTTATGTTAAATTTTATTTTTAAATTTCTGTTCAAAATACAAATTTATGTTAAATTTTATTTTCTGTTCAAAATGTAAATTTCTGTTAAAAATACAAATTTATGTTAAATTTTATTTTCTGTTCAAAATGTAAATTTCTGTTCAAAATACAAATTTATGTTAAATTTTATTTTCTGTTCAAAATGTAAATTTCTGTTCAAAATACAAATTTATGTTAAATTTTATTTTCTGTTCAAAATGTAAATTTCTGTTCAAAATACAAATTTATGTTAAATTTTATTTTCTGTTCAAAATGTAAATTTCTGTTCAAAATACAAATTTATGTTAAATTTTATTTTCTGTTCAAAATGTAAATTTCTGTTCAAAATACAAATTTATGTTAAATTTTATTTTCTGTTCAAAATGTAAATTTCTGTTCAAAATACAAATTTATGTTAAATTTATTTATTTTCTGTTCAAAATGTAAATTTCTGTTCAAAATACAAATTTATGTTAAATTTTATTTTCTGTTCAAAATGTAAATTTCTGTTTAAAATACAAATTTATGTTAAATTTTATTTTCTGTTCAAAATGTAAATTTCTGTTCAAAATACAAATTTATGTTAAATTTTATTTTCTGTTCAAAATGTAAATTTCTGTTCAAAATACAAATTTATGTTAAATTTTATTTTCTGTTCAAAATGTAAATTTCTGTTCAAAATACAAATTTATGTTAAATTTTATTTTCTGTTCAAAATGTAAATTTCTGTTCAAAATACAAATTTATGTTAAATTTTATTTTCTGTTCAAAATGTAAATTTCTGTTCAAAATACAAATTTATGTTAAATTTTATTTTCTGTTCAAAATGTAAATTTCTGTTCAAAATACAAATTTATGTTAAATTTTATTTTCTGTTCAAAATGTAAATTTCTGTTCAAAATACAAATTTATGTTAAATTTTATTTTCTGTTCAAAATGTAAATTTCTGTTCAAAATACAAATTTATGTTAAATTTTATTTTCTGTTCAAAATGTAAATTTCTGTTCAAAATACAAATTTATGTTAAATTTTATTTTCTGTTCAAAATGTAAATTTCTGTTCAAAATACAAATTTATGTTAAATTTTATTTTCTGTTCAAAATGTAAATTTCTGTTCAAAATACAAATTTATGTTAAATTTTATTTTCTGTTCAAAATGTAAATTTCTGTTCAAAATACAAATTTATGTTAAATTTTATTTTCTGTTCAAAATGTAAATTTCTGTTCAAAATACAAATTTATGTTAAATTTTATTTTCTGTTCAAAATGTAAATTTCTGTTCAAAATACAAATTTATGTTAAATTTTATTTTCTGTTCAAAATGTAAATTTCTGTTCAAAATACAAATTTATGTTAAATTTTATTTTCTGTTCAAAATGTAAATTTTCTGTTCAAAATGAAACAAAATACAAATTTATGTTAAATTTTATTTTCTGTTCAAAATGTAAATTTCTGTTCAAAATACAAATTTATGTTAAATTTTATTTTCTGTTCAAAATGTAAATTTCTGTTCAAAATACAAATTTATGTTAAATTTTATTTTCTGTTCAAAATGTAAATTTCTGTTCAAAATACAAATTTATGTTAAATTTTATTTTCTGTTCAAAATGTAAATTTCTGTTCAAAATACAAATTTATGTTAAATTTTATTTTCTGTTCAAAATGTAAATTTCTGTTCAAAATACAAATTTATGTTAAATTTTATTTTCTGTTCAAAATGTAAATTTCTGTTCAAAATACAAATTTATGTTAAATTTTATTTTCTGTTCAAAATGTAAATTTCTGTTCAAAATATACAAATTTATGTTAAATTTTATTTTCTGTTCAAAATGTAAATTTCTGTTCAAAATACAAATTTATGTTAAATTTTATTTTCTGTTCAAAATGTAAATTTCTGTTCAAAATACAAATTTATGTTAAATTTTATTTTCTGTTCAAAATGTAAATTTCTGTTCAAAATACAAATTTATGTTAAATTTTATTTTCTGTTCAAAATGTAAATTTCTGTTCAAAAATACAAATTTATGTTAAATTTTATTTTCTGTTCAAAATGTAAATTTCTGTTCAAAATACAAATTTATGTTAAATTTTATTTTCTGTTCAAAATGTAAATTTCTGTTCAAAATACAAATTTATGTTAAATTTTATTTTCTGTTCAAAATGTAAATTTCTGTTCAAAATACAAATTTATGTTAAATTTTATTTTCTGTTCAAAATGTAAATTTCTGTTCAAAATACAAATTTATGTTAAATTTTATTTTCTGTTCAAAATGTAAATTTCTGTTCAAAATACAAATTTATGTTAAATTTTATTTTCTGTTCAAAATGTAAATTTCTGTTCAAAATACAAATTTATGTTAAATTTTATTTTCTGTTCAAAATGTAAATTTCTGTTCAAAATACAAATTTATGTTAAATTTTATTTTCTGTTCAAAATGTAAATTTCTGTTCAAAATACAAATTTATGTTAAATTTTATTTTCTGTTCAAAATGTAAATTTCTGTTCAAAATACAAATTTATGTTAAATTTTATTTTCTGTTCAAAATGTAAATTTCTGTTCAAAATACAAATTTATGTTAAATTTTATTTTCTGTTCAAAATGTAAATTTCTGTTCAAAATACAAATTTATGTTAAATTTTATTTTCTGTTCAAAATGTAAATTTCTGTTCAAAATACAAATTTATGTTAAATTTTATTTTCTGTTCAAAATGTAAATTTCTGTTCAAAATACAAATTTATGTTAAATTTTATTTTCTGTTCAAAATGTAAATTTCTGTTCAAAATACAAATTTATGTTAAATTTTATTTTCTGTTCAAAATGTAAATTTCTGTTCAAAATACAAATTTATGTTAAATTTTATTTTCTGTTCAAAATGTAAATTTCTGTTCAAAATACAAATTTATGTTAAATTTTATTTTCTGTTCAAAATGTAAATTTCTGTTCAAAAATACAAATTTATGTTAAATTTTATTTTCTGTTCAAAATGTAAATTTCTGTTCAAAATACAAATTTATGTTAAATTTTATTTTCTGTTCAAAATGTAAATTTCTGTTCAAAATACAAATTTATGTTAAATTTTATTTTCTGTTCAAAATGTAAATTTCTGTTCAAAATACAAATTTATGTTTAAATTTTATTTTCTGTTCAAAATGTAAATTTCTGTTCAAAATACAAATTTATGTTAAATTTTATTTTCTGTTCAAAATGTAAATTTCTGTTCAAAATACAAATTTATGTTAAATTTTATTTTCTGTTCAAAATGTAAATTTCTGTTTAAACGTTCAAAATACAAATTTATGTTAAATTTTATTTTCTGTTCAAAATGTAAATTTCTGTTCAAAATACAAATTTATGTTAAATTTATTTTTCTGTTCAAAATGTAAATTTCTGTTCAAAATACAAATTTATGTTAAATTTTATTTTCTGTTCAAAATGTAAATTTCTGTTCAAAATACAAATTTATGTTAAATTTTATTTTCTGTTCAAAATGTAAATTTCTGTTCAAAATACAAATTTATGTTAAATTTTATTTTCTGTTCAAAATGTAAATTTCTGTTCAAAATACAAATTTATGTTAAATTTTATTTTTGTGTTCAAAATGTAAATTTCTGTTCAAAAATACAAATTTATGTTAAATTTTATTTTCTGTTCAAAATGTAAATTTCTGTTCAAAATACAAATTTATGTTAAATTTTATTTTCTGTTCAAAATGTAAATTTCTGTTCAAAATACAAATTTATGTTAAATTTTATTTTCTGTTCAAAATGTAAATTTCTGTTCAAAATACAAATTTATGTTAAATTTTATTTTCTGTTCAAAATGTAAATTTCTGTTCAAAATACAAATTTATGTTAAATTTTATTTTCTGTTCAAAATGTAAATTTCTGTTCAAAATACAAATTTATGTTAAATTTTATTTTCTGTTCAAAATGTAAATTTCTGTTCAAAATACAAATTTATGTTAAATTTTATTTTCTGTTCAAAATGTAAATTTCTGTTCAAAATACAAATTTATGTTAAATTTTATTTTCTGTTCAAAATGTAAATTTCTGTTCAAAATACAAATTTATGTTAAATTTTATTTTCTGTTCAAAATGTAAATTTCTGTTCAAAATACAAATTTATGTTAAATTTTATTTTCTGTTCAAAATGTAAATTTCTGTTCAAAATACAAATTTATGTTAAATTTTATTTTCTGTTCAAAATGTAAATTTCTGTTCAAAATACAAATTTATGTTAAATTTTATTTTCTGTTCAAAATGTAAATTTCTGTTCAAAATACAAATTTATGTTAAATTTTATTTTCTGTTCAAAATGTAAATTTCTGTTCAAAATACAAATTTATGTTAAATTTTATTTTCTGTTCAAAATGTAAATTTCTGTTCAAAATACAAATTTATGTTAAATTTTATTTTCTGTTCAAAATGTAAATTTCTGTTCAAAAATACAAATTTATGTTAAATTTTATTTTCTGTTCAAAATGTAAATTTCTGTTCAAAATACAAATTTATGTTAAATTTTATTTTCTGTTCAAAATGTAAATTTCTGTTCAAAATACAAATTTATGTTAAATTTTAATTTTCTGTTCAAAATGTAAATTTCTGTTCAAAATACAAATTTATGTTAAATTTTATTTTCTGTTCAAAATGTAAATTTCTGTTCAAAATACAAATTTATGTTAAATTTTATTTTCTGTTCAAAATGTAAATTTCTGTTCAAAAATACAAATTTATGTTAAATTTTATTTTTTGTTCAAAATGTAAATTTTGTTCAAAAAATGTAAATTTCTGTTCAAAATACAAATTTATGTTAAATTTTATTTTCTGTTCAAAATGTAAATTTCTGTTCAAAATACAAATTTATGTTAAATTTTATTTTCTGTTCAAAATGTAAATTTCTGTTCAAAATACAAATTTATGTTAAATTTTATTTTCTGTTCAAAATGTAAATTTCTGTTCAAAATACAAATTTATGTTAAATTTTATTTTCTGTTCAAAATGTAAATTTCTGTTCAAAATACAAATTTATGTTAAATTTTATTTTCTGTTCAAAATGTAAATTTCTGTTCAAAATACAAATTTATGTTAAATTTTATTTTCTGTTCAAAATGTAAATTTCTGTTCAAAATACAAATTTATGTTAAATTTTATTTTCTGTTCAAAATGTAAATTTCTGTTCAAAATACAAATTTATGTTAAATTTTATTTTCTGTTCAAAATGTAAATTTCTGTTCAAAATACAAATTTATGTTAAATTTTATTTTCTGTTCAAAATGTAAATTTCTGTTCAAAATACAAATTTATGTTAAATTTTATTTTCTGTTCAAAATGTAAATTTCTGTTCAAAATACAAATTTATGTTAAATTTTATTTTCTGTTCAAAATGTAAATTTCTGTTTAAAAATACAAATTTATGTTAAATTTTATTTTCTGTTCAAAATGTAAATTTCTGTTCAAAATACAAATTTATGTTAAATTTTATTTTCTGTTCAAAATGTAAATTTCTGTTCAAAATACAAATTTATGTTAAATTTTATTTTCTGTTCAAAATGTAAATTTCTGTTCAAAATACAAATTTATGTTAAATTTTATTTTCTGTTCAAAATGTAAATTTCTGTTCAAAATACAAATTTATTATGTTAAATTTTATTTTCTGTTCAAAATGTAAATTTCTGTTCAAAATACAAATTTATGTTAAATTTTATTTTCTGTTCAAAATGTAAATTTCTGTTCAAAATACAAATTTATGTTAAATTTTATTTTCTGTTCAAAATGTAAATTTCTGTTCAAAAATACAAATTTATGTTAAATTTTATTTTCTGTTCAAAATGTAAATTTCTGTTCAAAATACAAATTTATGTTAAATTTTATTTTCTGTTCAAAATGTAAATTTCTGTTCAAAAATACAAATTTTTATGTTCAAAATGTAAATTTCTGTTCAAAATACAAATTTATGATTAAATTTTATTTTCTGTTCAAAATGTAAATTTCTTTTAAAATTACAAATTTATGTTACAAAATGTAAATTTCTGCTGAAAATACAAATTTATGTTAAATTTCATTTTCTGTCCAAAATGTAAATTTCTGTTTAAAATACAAAAAAAATTTATGTTAAATTTAATTTTCTGTTCAAAATGTAAATTTCTGTTCAAAATACAAATTTATGTTAAATTTAATTTCTGTCAAAATGAAAATTAATTTACATAATTATTTTAGTTCTCAATGTAAATTCTTTCAAAATTACAAATTTATGTTAAATTTTATTTTCTGTTCAAAATGTAAATTATCTATTCAAAATACAAATTTATATTTAGTTAAATTTTATTTTCTGTTCAAAATGTAAATTTCTGTTCAAAATACAAATTTATGTTAAATTTTATTTTCTGTTCAAAATGTAAATTTCTGTTTAAAAATACAAATTTATGTTAAATTTTATTTTCTGTTCAAAATGTAAATTTCTGTTCAAAATACAAATTTATGTTAAATTTTATTTTCTGTTCAAAATGTAAATTTCTGTTCAAAATACAAATTTATGTTAAATTTTATTTTCTGTTCAAAATGTAAATTTCTGTTCAAAATACAAATTTATGTTAAATTTTATTTTCTGTTCAAAATGTAAATTTCTGTTCAAAATACAAATTTATGTTAAATTTTATTTTCTGTTCAAAATGTAAATTTCAGTTCAAAATACAAATTTATGTTAAATTTTATTTTCTGTTCAAAATGTAAATTTCTGTTCAAAATACAAATTTATGTTAAATTTATATTTTCTGTTCAAAATGTAAATTTCTGTTCAAAATACAAATTTATGTTAAATTTTATTTTCTGTTCAAAATGTAAATTTCTGTTCAAAATACAAATTTATGTTAAATTTTATTTTCTGTTCAAAATGTAAATTTCTGTTCAAAATACAAATTTATGTTAAATTTTATTTTTTCTGTTCAAAATGTAAATTTCTTGTTCAAAATACAAATTTATGTTAAATTTTATTTTCTGTTCAAAATGTAAATTTCTGTTCAAAATACAAATTTATGTTAAATTTTATTTTCTGTTCAAAATGTAAATTTCTGTTCAAAATACAAATTTATGTTAAATTTTATTTTCTGTTCAAAATGTAAATTTCTGTTTCAAAATACAAATTTATGTTAAATTTTATTTTCTGTTCAAAATGTAAATTTCTGTTCAAAATACAAATTTATGTTAAATTTTATTTTCTGTTCAAAATGTAAATTTCTGTTCAAAATACAAATTTATGTTAAATTTTATTTTCTGTTCAAAATGTAAATTTCTGTTCAAAATACAAATTTATGTTAAATTTTATTTTCTGTTCAAAATGTTAAATTTTCTGTTCAAAATACAAATTTATGTTAAATTTTATTTTCTGTTCAAAATGTAAATTTCTGTTCAAAATACAAATTTTTGTTAAAATTTAAATTTCTGTTCAAAATGTAAAATTTCTGTTCAAAATACAAATTTATGTTAAATTTTATTTTCTGTTCAAAATGTAAATTTCTGTTCAAAATACAAATTTATGTTAAATTTTATTTTCTGTTCAAAATGTAAATTTCTGTTCAAAATACAAAATTTATGTTAAATTTTATTTTCTGTTCAAAATGTAAATTTCTGTTCAAAATACAAATTTATGTTAAATTTTATTTTCTGTTCAAAATGTAAATTTCTGTTCAAAAATACAAATTTATGTTAAATTTTATTTTCTGTTCAAAATGTAAATTTCTGTTCAAAAAAATACAAATTTATATTCTGTGCAAAATGTTATTTTCTGTTCAAAATGAAAATTTCCGTTCAAAATGCATATTTATGTCAAATTTCATTTTCTGTCCAAAATGTTATTTTCTGATCAAAATACAAATTTTATGTTAAAATTTTTTATTAATTTGTGTTTAAATAACAAATTTATGTTAAATTTTATTTTCTGTTCAAAATGTAAATTTCTGTTCAAAATACAAATTTATGTTAAATTTTATTTTCTGTTCCAAAATGTAAATTTCTGTTCAAAATACAAATTTATGTTAAATTTTATTTTCTGTTCAAAATGTAAATTTCTGTTCAAAATACAAATTTATGTTAAATTTTATTTTCTGTTCAAAATGTAAATTTCTGTTCAAAATACAAATTTTTAAATTTATTTTCTGTTCAAAATGTAAATTTCGTTAAAATACAAATTTATGTTAAATTTTATTTTCTGTTCAAAATGTAAATTTCTGTTCAAAATACAAATTTATGTTAAATTTTATTTTCTGTTCAAAATGTAAATTTCTGTTCAAAATACAAATTTATGTTAAATTTTATTTTCTGTTCAAAATGTAAATTTCTGTTCAAAAATACAAATTTATGTTAAATTTTATTTTCTGTTCAAAATGTAAATTTCTGTTCAAAATACAAATTTATGTTAAATTTTATTTTCTGTTCAAAATGTAAATTTCTGTTCAAAATACAAATTTATGTTAAATTTTAATTTTCTGTTCAAAATGTAAATTTCTGTTCAAAATACAAATTTATGTTAAATTTTATTTTCTGTTCAAAATGTAAATTTCTGTTCAAAATACAAATTTATGTTAAATTTTATTTTCTGTTCAAAATGTAAATTTCTGTTCAAAATACAAATTTATGTTAAATTTTATTTTCTGTTCAAAATGTAAATTTCTGTTCAAAATACAAATTTATGTTAAATTTTATTTTCTGTTCAAAATGTAAATTTCTGTTCAAAATACAAATTTATGTTAAATTTTATTTTCTGTTCAAAATGTAAATTTCTGTTCAAAATACAAATTTATGTTAAATTTTATTTTCTGTTGCAAAATGTAAATTTCTGTTCAAAATACAAATTTATGTTAAATTTTATTTTCTGTTCAAAATGTAAATTTCTGTTCAAAATACAAATTTATGTTAAATTTTATTTTCTGTTCAAAATGTAAATTTCTGTTCAAAATACAAATTTATGTTAAATTTTATTTTCTGTTCAAAATGTAAATTTCTGTTCAAAATACAAATTTATGTTAAATTTTGTTAAATTTTATTTTCTGTTCAAAATGTAAATTTCTGTTCAAAATACAAATTTATGTTAAATTTTATTTTCTGTTCAAAATGTAAATTTCTGTTCAAAATACAAATTTATGTTAAATTTTATTTTCTGTTCAAAATGTAAATTTCTGTTCAAAATACAAATTTATGTTAAATTTTATTTTCTGTTCAAAATGTAAATTTCTGTTCAAAATACAAATTTATGTTAAATTTTATTTTCTGTTCAAAATGTAAATTTCTGTTCAAAATACAAATTTATGTTAAATTTTATTTTCTGTTCAAAATGTAAATTTCTGTTCAAAATACAAATTTATGTTAAATTTTATTTTTCTGTTCAAAATGTAAATTTCTGTTCAAAATACAAATTTATGTTAAATTTTATTTTCTGTTCAAAATGTAAATTTCTGTTCAAAATACAAATTTATGTTAAATTTTATTTTCTGTTCAAAATGTAAATTTCTGTTCAAAATACAAATTTATGTTAAATTTTATTTTCTGTTCAAAATGTAAATTTCTGTTCAAAATACAAATTTATGTTAAATTTTATTTTCTGTTCAAAATGTAAATTTCTGTTCAAAATACAAATTTATGTTAAATTTTATTTTCTGTTCAAAATGTAAATTTCTGTTCAAAATACAAATTTATGTTAAATTTTATTTTCTGTTCAAAATGTAAATTTCTGTATCAAAATACAAATTTATGTTAAATTTTATTTTCGGTTGCAAAATGTAAATTTCTGTTTAAAATACAAATTTATGTTAAAATTATTTTTTTTTTGTTCAAAATGTTATTTTCTGTTCAAAATGTAAATTTCTGTTCAAAATTATAAATTTATGTTCAAAATTATTATTTTCTGTTCAAAATAAAAATTTATGTTAAATTTTTATTTTCTGTTCAAAATACAAATTTATGTTAAATTTTATTTTCTGTTCAAAATGTAAATTTCTGTTCAAAATACAAATTTATGTTAAATTTTATTTTCTGTTCAAAATGTAAATTTTCCGTTCAAAAAATACAAATTTATGTTAAATTTTATTTTCTGTTCAAAATGTAAATTTCTGTTCAAAATACAAATTTATGTTAAATTTTATTTTCTGTTCCAAAAATGTAAATTTCTGTTCAAAATACAAATTTATGTTAAATTTTATTTTCTGTTCAAAATGTAAAATTTTTGAATGCAAAATACAAATTTTTGTTAAATTTTATTTTCCGTTCAAAATGTAAATTTCGTTCAAAATACAAATAATTATATATTTCTATTTTCCGTAAAATGTAAAATTTCTGTTCAAAATTACAAATTTATGATTAAATTTTATTTTCTGTTCAAAATGTAAATTTCTGTTAAAAATACAAATTTATGTTAAATTTTATTTTCTGTTCAAAATGTAAATTTCTGTTCAAAATACAAATATTATGTTAAATTTTATTTTCTTGCCAAAATGTAAATTTCTGTTCAAAATACAAATTTATGTTAAATTTTATTTTCTGTTCAAAATGTAAATTTCTGTTCAAAATACAAATTTATTTAAATTTAAAATTGTCCTAAATGTAAATTTCCGTTCAAAATACAAATTTATGTTAAATTTTATTTTCTGTTCAAAATGTAAATTTCTGTTCAAAATACAAATTTATGTTAAATTTTATTTTTCTGTTCAAAATGTAAATAATTTCTTTTAAAATACAAATTTGTTTAAATCTTAATTTCATTTTCAAAATGTAAATTTCTGTTGAAAATACAAATTTATGTTAAATTTTATTTTCTGTTCAAAATGTAAATTTCTGTTCAAAATACAAATTTATGTTAAATTTTATTTTCTGTTCAAAATGTAAATTTCTGTTTAAAATACAAATTTATGTTAAATTTTATTTTCTGTTCAAAATGTAAATTTCTGTTCAAAATACAAATTTATGTTAAATTTTATTTTCTGTTCAAAATGTAAATTTCTGTTCAAAATACAAATTTATGTTAAATTTTAATTCTCTGAAAATATTTTTCTGTTCAAAATGTAAATTTCTGTTCAAAATACAAATTTATGTTAAATTTTATTTTCTGTTCAAAATGTAAATTTTCTGTTAACAAAAAAATATATGTTAAATTTTATTTTCTGTTCAAAATGTTAAATTTTATTTCTTTTAAAATTATAAAATGTAAATTTCTGTTTATGTTAAATTTTATTTTAAGATTTTATAATTTCTGTTCAAAATGTTCAAAATTAAATTTTTTCTGTTCAAAATGTAAATTTCTGTTGAAAATACAAATTTATGTTAAATTTTATTTTCTGTCCAAAATGTAAATTTCTGTTCAAAATACAAATTTATGTTAAATTTTATTTTCTGTTCAAAATGTAAATTTCTGTTCAAAATACAAATTTATGTTAAATTTTATTTTCTGTTCAAAATGTAAATTTCTGTTTAAAATACAAATTTATGTTAAATTTTATTTTCTGTTCAAAATGTAAATTTCTGTTCAAAATACAAATTTATGTTAAATTTTATTTTCTGTCCAAAATGTAAATTTCTGTTCAAAATACAAATTTATGTTAAATTTTATTTTCTGTTCAAAATGTAAATTTCTGTTCAAAATACAAATTTATGTTAAATTTTATTTTCTGTTCAAAATGTAAATTTCTGTTCAAAATACAAATTTATGTTAAATTTTATTTTCTGTTCAAAATGTAAATTTCTGTTCAAAATACAAATTTATGTTAAATTTTATTTTCTGTTCAAAATGTAAATTTCTGTTCAAAATACAAATTTATGTTAAATTTTATTTTCTGTTCAAAATGTAAATTTCTGTTCAAAATACAAATTTATGTTAAATTTTATTTTCTGTCCAAAATGTAAATTTCAGTTGTTCTAAAATACAAATTTATGTTAAATTTTATTTTCTGTTCAAAATGTAAATTTCTGTTCAAAATACAAATTTATGTTAAATTTTATTTTCTGTTCAAAATGTAAATTTCTGTTCAAAATACAAATTTATGTTAAATTTAATATTCTTTGCAATGTTCAAAATGTAAATTTCTTTTCAAAATACAAATTTATGTTAAATTTTAATTTTCTGTTCAAAATGTAAATTTCTGTTCAAAATACAAATTTATGTTAAATTTTATTTTCTGTTCAAAATGTAAATTTCTGTTCAAAATACAAATTTATGTTAAATTTTATTTTCTGTTCAAAATGTAAATTTCTGTTCAAAATACAAATTTATGTTAAATTTTATTTTCTGTTCAAAATGTAAATTTCTGTTCAAAATACAAATTTATGTTAAATTTTATTTTCTGTTCAAAATGTAAATTTCAGTTCAAAATACAAATTTATGATAAATTTTATTTTCTGTTTAAAATGTTAATTTCTTTTAAAATTACAAATTTATGTTAAATCTTATTTGCGGTTCAAAATGTAAATTTCTGCTGAAAATACAAATTTATGTTAAATTTCATTTTCTGTTCAAAATGTAAATTTCTGTTCAAATACAAATTTATGTTAAATTTTATTTTCTGTTCAAAATGTAAATTTCTGTTCAAAATACAAATTTATGTTAAATTTTATTTTCTGTTCAAAATGTAAATTTCTGTTCAAAATACAAATTTATGTTAAATTTTATTTTCTGTTCAAAATGTAAATTTCTGTTCAAAATACAAATTTATGTTAAATTTTATTTTCTGTTCAAAATGTAAATTTCTGTTCAAAATACAAATTTATGTTAAATTTTATTTTCTGTTCAAAATGTAAATTTCTGTTCAAAAATACAAATTTATGTTAAATTTTATTTTCTGTTCAAAATGTAAATTTTCTGTTCAAAAAATTTATGATAAATTTTATTTTCAGTTCAAAATGTAAATTTCTGTTTAAAAATACAAATTTATGTTAAATTTTATTTTCTGTTCAAAATGTAAATTTCTGTTCAAAATACAAATTTATGTTAAATTTTATTTTCTGTTCAAAATGTAAATTTCTGTTCAAAATACAAATTTATGTTAAATTTTATTTTCTGTTCAAAATGTAAATTTCTGTTTAAAATTACAAATTTATGTTAAATTTTATTTTCTGTTCAAAATGTAAATTTCTGTTCAAAATACAAATTTATGTTAAATTTTATTTTCTGTTCAAAATGTAAATTTCTGTTCAAAAATACAAATTTATGTTAAATTTTATTTTCTGTTCAAAATGTAAATTTCTGTTCAAAATACAAATTTATGTTAAATTTTATTTTCTGTTCAAAATGTAAATTTCTGTTCAAAATACAAATTTATGTTAAATTTTATTTTCTGTTCAAAATGTAAATTTCTGTTCAAAATACAAATTTATGTTAAATTTTATTTTCTGTTCAAAATGTAAATTTCTGTTCAAAATACAAATTTATGTTAAATTTTATTTTCTGTTCAAAATGTAAATTTCTGTTCAAAATACAAATTTATGTTAAATTTTATTTTCTGTTCAAAATGTAAATTTCTGTTCAAAATACAAATTTATGTTAAATTTTATTTTCTGTTCAAAATGTAAATTTTCTGTTAAACAAAATAAAAATTTATGTTAAATTTTATTTTCTGTTCAAAATGTAAATTTCTTTTAAAAATACAAATTTATGTTAAATTTTATTTTCTGTTCAAAATGTAAATTTCTGTTCAAAATACAAATTTATGTTAAATTTTATTTTCTGTTCAAAATGTAAATTTTCTGTTAAACAAAAAAAATTTATGTTAAATTTTATTTTCTGTTCAAAATGTAAATTTCTGGTTAAAATTACAAATTTATGTTAAATTTTATTTTCTGTTCAAAATGTAAATTTCTGTTTAAAATACAAATTTATGTTAAATTTTATTTTCTGTTCAAAATGTAAATTTCCGTTCAAAATACAAATTTATGTTAAATTTTATTTTCTGTTCAAAATGTAAATTTCTGTTCAAAATACAAATTTATGTTAAATTTTATTTTCTGTTCAAAATGTTATTTTCTGTATTTCAAAATGTAAATTTCTGTTCAAAATACAAATTTATGTTAAATTTTTTTATTTTGTGTTCAAAATGTAAATTTCTGTTCAAAAATACAAATTTTATGTTAAATTTTATTTTCTGTTCAAAATGTTAAATTTACATTCAAAATACAAATTTATGTTAAATTTTATTTTCTGTTCAAAATGTAAATTTCTGTTTAAAAATACAAATTTATGTTAAATTTTATTTTCTGTTCAAAATGTAAATTTCTGTTCAAAATACAAATTTATGTTAAATTTTATTTTCTGTTCAAAATGTAAATTTCCTGTTCAAAATACAAATTTATGTTAAATTTTATTTTCTGTTCAAAATGTAAATTTCTGTTCAAAATACAAATTTATGTTAAATTTTATTTTCTGTTCAAAATGTAAATTTCCTTTTAAAAATACAAATTTATGTTAAATTTTATTTTCTGTTCAAAATGTAAATTTCTGTTCAAAAAATACAATATTTATGTTAAATTTTATTTTCTGTTCAAAATGTAAATTTCTGTTCAAAATTACAAATTTATGTTAAATTTTATTTTCTGTTCAAAATGTAAATTTCTGTTCAAAAATACAAATTTATGTTAAATTTTATTTTCTGTTCAAAATGTAAATTTCTGTTCAAAATACAAATTTATGTTAAATTTTATTTTCTGTTCAAAATGTAAATTTCTTATTTAAAATACAAATTTATGTTAAATTTTATTTTCTGTTCAAAATGTAAATTTCTGTGTAAAAATACAAATTTATATAAGTTAAATTAAAATTCATAAAATTTCAAGTTTAATATTTTTTCTGTTCAAAAATTAAAATTTCAAATTAAAAATACAAATTTTTGTTCAAATTTTATTTCTCTGTTAAAAATGTAAATTTTCAGAAAAACAAATTTATGTTTTAAAATTTTATTTTTTCCAATATCTTGCTTTTAAATAAACAAATTTTTAGTTTTTATATTACAATATTTTTATAAAAATGTAATTTTCTCAAGAAATCAAAATAAATTATGAAAACTATTTTTGATCAAAATGTAAATTTTCTGTTCAAAATATGCAATTTTATGTTAAAAAAACTTTATTTATTGTTAAACAAATATACAAATTTATTTTTAATTTTTTTGTTCAATTTAATGTAAATTTTCTGTTTAAAAATACAAATTTATGTTAAATTTTTTTATTTGCCAAAATGTAAATATTTCAAATAAAATTACATTAATTTATGTTATGAATTTTATTTTCCGTTACAAATTTATGATTTAAATTTCTATAAAAATTTAAATTTTATTAATTCTGTTCAAAATGTAAATTTCTTTAAATTTATACTAAATAATTTATGTTAAATTTAATATTCTTGCTTATTTTCTGTTCAAAATGTAAAAATTTCTGTTCAAAATACAAATTTATGTTAAATTTTATTTTCTGTTCAAAATGTTAAATTTTATTTTCAAAATACAAATTTCAATATGCAATAAATTTATTTTCTGTTCAAATATGTAAATTTCTGTTCAAAATACAAATTTATGTTAAATTTTATTTTCTGTTCAAAATGTAAATTTCTGTTCAAAATACAAATTTATGTTAAATTTTATTTTCTGTTCAAAATGTAAATTTCTGTTCAAAATACAAATTTATGTTAAATTTTATTTTCTGTTCAAAATGTAAATTTCTGTTCAAAATACAAATTTATGTTAAATTTTATTTTCTGTTCAAAATGTAAATTTCTGTTCAAAATACAAATTTATGTTAAATTTTATTTTCTGTTCAAAATGTAAATTTCTGTTCAAAATACAAATTTATGTTAAATTTTATTTTCTGTTCAAAATGTAAATTTCTGTTCAAAATACAAATTTATGTTAAATTTTATTTTCCGTTCAAAATGTAAATTTCAGTTCAAAATACAAATTTATGTTAAGTTTTATTTTCTGTTCAAAATGTAAATTTCTGTTCAAAATGCAAATGTATTTTAAATTTAATATTCTGTGCAAAATGTAATTTTCTGTTCAAAATGTAAATTTCATTGCAAAATACAAATTTATGTTTAATTTTATTTTCTGTTCAAAATGTAAATTTCAGTTCAAATTCAAATTTATGTTAAATTTTATTTTCTGTTCAAAATGTAAATTTCTGCTGAAAATACAAATTTATGTTAAATTTTATTTTCTGTTCAAAATGTAAATTTCTGTTCAAAATACAAATTTATGTTAAATTTTATTTTCTGTTCCAAAATGTAAATTTCTGTTCAAAATACAAATTTATGTTAAATTTTATTTTCTGTTCAAAATGTAAATTTCTGTTCAAAATACAAATTTATGTTAAATTTTATTTTCTGTTCAAAATGTAAATTTCTGTTCAAAATACAAATTTATGTTAAATTTTATTTTCTGTTCAAAATGTAAATTTCTGTTCAAAATACAAATTTATGTTAAATTTTATTTTCTGTTCAAAATGTAAATTTCTGTTCAAAATACAAATTTATGTTAAATTTTATTTTCTGTTCAAAATGTAAATTTCTGTTTAAAATACAAATTTATGTTAAATTTTATTTTCTGTCCAAAATGTAAATTTCCGTTCAAAATACAAATTTATGTTAAATTTTATTTTCTGTTCAAAATGTTAATTTCTGTTCAAATTACAAATTTATGTTAAATCTTATTTTCTGTTCAAAATGTAAATTTCTGCTGAAAATACAAATTTATGTTAAATTTCATTTTCTGTCCAAAATGTAAATTTCTGTTCAAATACAAATTTATGTTAAATTTTATTTTCTGTTCAAAATGTAAATTTCTGTTCAAAATACAAATTTATGTTAAATTTTATTTTCTGTTCAAAATGTAAATTTCTGTTTAAAATACAAATTTATGTTAAATTTTATTTTCTGTTCAAAATGTAAATTTCCGTTCAAAATACAAATTTATGTTAAATTTTATTTTCTGTTCAAAATGTAAATTTCTGTTCAAAATACAAATTTATGTTAAATTTTATTTTCTGTTCAAAATGTAAATTTCTGTTCAAAATACAAATTTATGTTAAATTTTATTTTCTGTTCAAAATGTAAATTTCTGTTCAAAATACAAATTTATGTTAAATTTTATTTTCTGTTCAACATGTAAATTTCTGTTTAAAATACAAATTTATGTTAAATTTTATTTTCTGTTCCAAAATGTAAATTTCTGTTCAAAATACAAATTTATGTTAAATTTTATTTTCTGTTCAAAATGTAAATTTCTGTTCAAAATACAAATTTATTTAAATTTAATATTTGTCAAAATTTATTTTCTGTTCAAAATGTAAATTTCTGTTTAAAATACAAATTTATGTTAAATTTTATTTTCTGTTCAAAATGTAAATTTCTGTTCAAAATACAAATTTATGTTAAATTTTATTTTCTGTTCAAAATGTAAATTTCTGTTACAAAATTTATGATAAATTTAATTTTCTGTTCAAAATGTTAATTTCTGTTCAAAATACAAATTTCTTTTAAAATTCAAATTTATGTTAAATTTTATTTTCTGTTCAAAATGTAAATTTCTGTTCAAAATACAAATTTATGTTAAATTTTATTTTCTGTTCAAAATGTAAATTTCTGTTCAAAATACAAATTTATGTTAAATTTTATTTTCTGTTCAAAATGTAAATTTCTGTTGCAAAATACAAATTTATGTTAAATTTTATTTTCTGTTCAAAATGTAAATTTCTGTTCAAAATACAAATTTAGGTTAAATTTAATTTTCTGTGCAAAATGTAAATTTCTGTTCAAAATACAAATTTAGATTAAATTTAATATTCTGTGCAAAATGTAATTTTCTGTTCAAAATATAAATTTCATTGCAAAATACAAATTTATGTTAAATTTTATTTTCTGTCCAAAATGTAAATTTCTGTTTAAAATACAAATTTTTGTTAAATTTTATTTTCTGTCCAAAATGTAATTTTTTGTTTAAAATACAAATTTTTGTTAAATCTTATTTTCCGTTCAAAATGTTAATTTCTGTTCAAAATACAAATTTATATTAAATTTTATTTTCTGTCAAAAATGTTAATTTCTGTTAAAAATAAAAATTTATGTTAAATTTTATTTTCCTTCAAATTGTAAATTTCTGTTAAAATACAAATTTATGTTAAATTTTATTTTCTGTTCAAAATGTAAATAATTCATATAAAAAAAATTTATGTTAAATTTTATTTTCCGTTAAAAATGTAAACGTTCAAATTTATGTTAAATTTTATTTTCTGTTCAAAATTAAATTCTTAAAATACAAATTTATGTTAAATTTTATTTTCTGTTCAAAATGTAAATTTCTGTTTAAAATACAAATTTTTGTTAAATTTTATTTTCTGTCCAAAATTTTAAAAATTAAAATTTTTTGTTAAATCTTATTTTCCGTTCAAAATGTTAATTTCTGTTCAAAATACAAATTTATATTAAATTTTATTTTCTGTCAAAAATGTTAATTTCTGTTAAAAATAAAAATTTATGTTAAATTTTATTTTCTGTTCAAAATGTAAATTTCTGTTCAAAATACAAATTTATGTTAAATTTAATTTTCTGTGCAAAATGTAAATTTCTGTTCAAATTTATAATACAAATACAAAATATAATACAAATTTATGTTAAATTTTATTTTCTGTTCAAAATGTAAATTTCTGTTCAAAATACAAATTTATTTTAAATTTTATTTTCTGTTGAGTTTTGACGGAGATAATCAAGATCAAAGCTCAAAATCTGGTGATTCCAAAATAAGGTATAGAATCGTCTCGGACGACTTAAAACGCAAACAAAAAAAATCAACAAAATAAATTTTAGAAAAAATTGAAATTGTTCTAAATCATAATTATTTTGAAGTAGAGTCTAGACCTTATTTTGGAATCACCACATTTTGAGCTTTGATCTTGATTATCTCCGTCAAAGCTCAACCGATTTTAAATTGGAATAAGTTTATATTGACTCTACTTCAAAATAATTATGATTTAGACAATTTAAATTTTTTCTAAAATTTATTTTGTTTATTTTCTTTTTTTTTGCCGTTTATAGTCGTCCTAGACGATTCCAGACCATATTTTGGAATCACCACATTATAAGCTTTGATCTTGATTATCTCCGTCAAAACTCAACCGATTTTGAATTGGAATACCATTTATATTGACTCAACTTCAAAATAATTATGATTAGGACATTTTAAATTTTTTTGTTTATTCGTTTTTAGGCATTTCTACGAATCTTCGACAATTCTAACCCTTATTTTCTAATCACACATTAAAAACTTTGATCTTGCTTATCTCCGTCCAAACGCAACGGATTTTAAATGGGAATACCATTTATATTGAGTCTACTTCAAAATAATTATGATTTAAACAATTTAAATTTTTTCTAAAATTTATTTTTTTTATTTTTTTTTTGCTGTTTTTAGTCGTCCAAACGATTTTAGACCTTATTTTGGAATTACACATTTCGAGCTTTGATCTTGCTTATCTACGTCAAAACTCAACCGATTTTGAGTTGGAATATCATTTATATTGACTGTACTTCAAAATAATTATGATTAAGACAATTTAATTTTTTTTTTAGTTTTTTTTTTCCTTTGTTAGGCGTTTCTAGGTATCTTCGACGATTCTAGTACTTGTTTTGGAATCACACATTAAAAGCTTTGATCTTGCTTATCTCCGTCAAAACTCAACTGATTTTAAATTGGAATAACATTTATATTGACTCTACTTCAAAATAATTATGATTTAGACAATTAAAATTTGTTTTTTAAATTTATTTTTTTTTTCTTTTCGGTTCTTCGTCGTCCTAGACGATTCTAGACTTTGTTTTGGAATCACCACATTTTGAGCTTTGATCTTGATTATCTCCCCTAAAACTCAACTAATTTTGAATTGGAATACTATTTATATTGACTCAACTCAACCGATTTTGATTTAGAATACTATTTATATTGACTCAACTACAAAATAATAATAATTTAGAAAATTAAAATTTTTTTTTAAATTTATTTTGTTTTTTTCTTTTTCCGTTTTTCGTCGTCCTAGACGATTCTAGACCTTATTTTGGAATCACCGCATTTTGAGCTTTAATCTTGATTATCTCCTTTAAAATTCAACCGATTTTAAATTTGAATAAGTTTATATCGACTCTACTTTAAAATCATTATGATTTAGACAATTTAAATTTTTTTTAAACTTTTTTTTGTTTTTTTTTTTCCATTTTTAGGCGTTTCTAGTCGTCTTTAATGATTTTAGACCTTATTTTGAAATCACACATTTTAAGCTTTGATCTTGATTATCTCCGTCAAAACTCAACGGATTTTAAATTGGAATACCATTTATATTGACTCTATTTCAAAATAATTACAATTTAGAAAATTTAAATTTATTTTGTTTTTTTCTTTTGCCGTTTTTTGTCGTCCTAGACGTTTCTAGACCTTATTTTGGCGGCGCAGCAGCGGCAGAGGCAGCAGCTGAAGCCAAGTGGCGGCTGCTGGGACATCGCCCGGTCGGGCATCAGGAGGGCGGACTCAATGCGGATCGATCGGCGGCGCAGCGGCGGACAAAGCAGCAGCTGAAGCCAAAAGGTGGTTGCTAGGGCATTGGCGCCGGCAGAGGCAGCAGCTGCTGCCAAGTGGTGGCTGCCGGGGCGGAGACAAGAGGGGACAGTAGTCGGCGCAGCGGCGTCAGAGGCAGCAGCTGAGGCCAAATGGTGGTTGCTGGGGCAGTGGCGGTAGGTCATGATGAGGGCGGACACAAGCCGGAACAGTAGTCGGCGCAGAGGCGTCAGAGGCAGCAGCTGAGGCCAAGTGGTGGTTGCTGGGGTAGTGGCGGTAGGTCATCAGGACGGCGGACACAAGTTGGAACGGTAGTTGGCGCAGCAGCGGTATAGGCAGCGTCTGAAGCGAACTGGTATGAGTAGGGCGGCGGCAGAGGCAACAGCTGAGGACAAGTGGTGGCTGCTTCGGCATCGTCCGGTCGGACATAAAAAGGACGGACACAAACCGGATCGGTAGTGTGGCCAAGTGATGGTTGCTGGGGCATCGTTCGGTCGGGCATAAGGAGGGCGGACTCAAGCAGGAACGGTAGTGTGGCCATGTGGTGGCTGCTCGGGCATCGTTCGGTCGGACCTAAGGAGGCGGACGCAAAGCGGAACGGCAGCCGCTGCACCGGCGGCAGAGCTAGCAGCTGATGCCAAGTGGTGGCTGATGGGGCATCGTTCGGTCGGGCATCAGGAGTGCGGACTTAAGATGGAACGGTACTCGGCGCAGCGGCCACAGAGGCAGCAGCTGATGCCAAGTGGTGGCTGCTGGGGCATCGTTCGGTCGGGCATAAGGAGGGCGGACACAAGCCGAAATGGTAGTGTGGCCATGTGGTGGCTGCTCGGGCATCGTTCGGTCGGGCTTAAGGAGGGGACGCAAAGCGGAACGTTAGTCGGCGCAGCTGAGGC
Organism: Drosophila arawakana; assembly: GCA_018151165.1. Taxonomy (NCBI): domain Eukaryota; kingdom Metazoa; phylum Arthropoda; class Insecta; order Diptera; family Drosophilidae; genus Drosophila; species Drosophila arawakana. Next base: position 95,523 of record JAECWX010000278.1, on the reverse strand, counting down.
CAAGTGGTGGCTGCTGGGGAGTAGAGGCAGCAGCTGATGCCAAGTGGTGGCTGATGGGGCATCGTTTGGTCGGGCATAAGGAGGGGGACGCAAAGCGGAACGTTAGTCGGCGCAGCGGAGGCAGAGGCAGCAGCTTATGCAAAGTGGTGGCTGCTGGGGCATCGTTATGTCGGGCATCAGGAGGGCGGACTCAAGATGGAACGGTACTCGGCGCAGCGGCCACAGAGGCAGCAGCTGATGCCAAGTGGTGGCTGCTGGGGCATCGTTCGGTCGGGCATAAGGAGGGCGGACACAAGCCGAAATGGTAGTGTGGCCATGTGGTGGCTGCTGGGGCATCGGTCCGTCTGGTATCAGGAAGTCGGACACAAGCTGAAACGGTAGTCGCTTCACCGGCGGCAGAGCTAGCAGCTGATGCCAAGTGGTGCCTGATGGGGCATCGTTCGGTCGGGCATAAGGAGGGGGACGCAAAGCGGAACGTTAGTCGGCGCAGCTGAGGCAGAGGCAGCAGCTTATGCAAAGTGGTGGCTGCTGGGGAGTAGAGGCAGCAGCTGATGCCAAGTGGTGGCTGCTGGGGCATCGTTCGGTCGGGCATAAGGAGGGTGGACACAAGCCGGAATGGTAGTGTGGCCATGTGGTGGCTGCTGGGGCATCGTTCGGTCGGGCATAAGGAGGGTGACGCAAAGCGGAACGTTAGTCGGCGCAGCGGAGGCAGAGGCAGCCGCTTATGCAAAGTGGTGGCTGCTGGGGCATCGTTAGGTCGGGCATAAGGCGGACGGACTCAAGCAGGATCGGTAGTGTGGCCATGTGGTGGCTGCTGGGGCATCGTTCGGTCGGGCATAAGGAGGGTGACGCAAAGCGGAACGTTAGTCGGCGCAGCGGAGGCAGAGGCAGCAGCTTATGCAAAGTGGTGGCTGCTCGGGCATCGTTCGGTCGGGCAAAAGGAGGGCGGACTCAAGCAGGAATGGTAGTGTGGCCATGTGGTGGCTGCTCGGGCATCGTTCGGTCGGACCTAAGGAGGCGGACGCAAAGCGGAACGGCATAGGCAGCAGCTTAGGCCAAGTGGTGGCTGCTGGGGCATCGTTAGGTCGGGCATAAGGAGGGCGGACTCAAGCAGGAATGGTAGCGTGGCCATGTGGTGGCTGCTCGGGCATCGTTCGGTCGGGCTTAAGGAGGGGGACGCAAAGCGGAACGTTAGTCGGCGCAGCTGAGGCAGAGGCAGCAGCTTATGCAAAGTGGTGGCTGCTGGGGAGTAGAGGCAGCAGCTGATGCCAAGTGGTGGCTGCTGGGGCATCGTTAGGTCGGGCATAAGGAGGGTGGACACAAGCAGGATCGGTAGTGTGGCCATGTGGTGGCTGCTCGGGCATCGTTCGGTCGGGCATAAGGAGGGTGACGCAAAGCGGAACGTTAGTCGGCGCAGCGGAGGCAGAGGCAGCAGCTTATGCAAAGTGGTGGCTGCTGGGGCATCGTTCGGTCGGGCATAAGGAGGGCGGACTCAAGCAGGAATGGTAGTGTGGCCATGTGGTGGCTGCTCGGGCATCGTTCGGTCGGACCTAAGGAGGCGGACGCAAAGCGGAACGGCATAGGCAGCAGCTTAGGCCAAGTGGTGGCTGCTGGGGCATCGTTAGGTCGGGCATAAGGAGGGCGGACTCAAGCAGGAATGGTAGTGTGGCCATGTGGTGGCTGCTCGGGCATCGTTCGGTCGGGCTTAAGGAGGGGGACGCAAAGCGGAACGTTAGTCGGCGCAGCTGAGGCAGAGGCAGCAGCTGAGGCCAAGTGGTGGCTGCTGGGGAGTAGAGGCAGCAGCTGATGCCAAGTGGTGGCTGCTGGGGCATCGTTAGGTCGGGCATAAGGAGGGCGGACTCAAGCAGGAATGGTAGTGTGGCCATGTGGTGGCTGCTCGGGCATCGTTCGGTCGGGCATAAGGAGGGCGGACTCAAGCAGGAATGGTAGTGTGACCATGTGGTGGCTGCTCGGGCATCGTTCGGTCGGACCTAAGGAGGCGGACGCAAAGCGGAACGGCATAGGCAACAGCTTAGGCCAAGTGGTGGCTGCTGGGGCATCGTTAGGTCGGCCATAAGGAGGGCAGACTCAAGCAGGAATGGTAGCGTGGCCATGTGGTGGCTGCTCGGGCATCGTTCGGTCGGGCTTAAGGAGGGGGACGCAAAGCGGAACGTTAGTCGGCGCAGCTGAGGCAGAGGCAGCAGCTGAGGCCAAGTGGTGGCTGCTGGGGAGTAGAGGCAGCAGCTGATGCCAAGTGGTGGCTGCTGGGGCATCGTTAGGTCGGGCATAAGGAGGGCGGACTCAAGCAGGAATGGTAGTGTGGCCATGTGGTGGCTGCTCGGGCATCGTTCGGTCGGGCTTAAGCAGGGGGACGCAAAGCGGAACGGCATTGGCAAAAGCTTAGGCCAAGTTGTGGCTGCTGGGTCATCGGTCCGTCGGGCATCAGGTAGGCGGACACAAGCTGGAACGGTAGCCGCTGCACCGGCGGCAGAGCTAGCAGCTGATGCCAAGTGGTGGCTGATGGGGCATCGTTCGGTCGGTCATAAGGAGGGGGACGCAAAGCGGAACGTTAGTCGGCATAGCGGAGGCAGAGGCAGCAGCTTATGCAAAGTGGTGGCTGCTGGGGCATCGTTCGGTCGGGCATCAGGAGTGCGGACTTAAGCTGGAACGGTAGTCGGCGCAGCGCAGGCAGAGGCAGCAGCTTATGCAAAGTGGTGGCTGCTGGGGCATCGTTAGGTCGGGAATAAGGAGGGCGAACTCAAGCAGGAATGGCAGTGTGGCCATGTGGTGGCTGCTCGGGCATCGTTCGGTCGGGCATAAGGAGGGCGGACTCAAGCAGGAATGGTAGTGTGACCATGTGGTGGCTGCTCGGGCATCGTTCGGTCGGACCTAAGGAGGCGGACGCAAAGCGGAACGGCATAGGCAACAGCTTAGGCCAAGTGGTGGCTGCTGGGGCATCGTTAGGTCGGCCATAAGGAGGGCAGACTCAAGCAGGAATGGTAGCGTGGCCATGTGGTGGCTGCTCGGGCATCGTTCGGTCGGGCATAAGGAGGGGGACGCAAAGCGGAACGTTAGTCGGCGCAGCGGAGGCAGAGGCAGCAGCTTATGCAAAGTGGTGGATGCTGGCGCATCGTTATGTCGGGCATCAGGAGGGCTGACTCAAGATGGAACGGTAGTCGGCGCAGCGGCCACAGAAGCAGCAGCTGATGCCAAGTGGTGGCTGCTGGGGCATCGTTCGGTCGGGCATAAGGAGGGCGGACACAAGCCGGAATGGAAGTGTGACCATGTGGTGGCTGCTGGGGCATCGGTCCGTCGGGCATCAGGAAGGCGGACACAAGCTGGAACGGTAGTCGCTGCACCGGCGGCAGAGCTAGCAGCTGATGCCAAGTGGTGGCTGATGGGGCATCGTTCGGTCGGTCATAAGGAGGGGGACGCAAAGCGGAACGTTAGTCGGCATAGCGGAGGCAGAGGCAGCAGCTTATGCAAAGTGGTGGCTGCTGGGGCATCGTTCGGTCGGGCATCAGGAGTGCGGACTTAAGCTGGAACGGTAGTCGGCGCAGCGCAGGCAGAGGCAGCAGCTTATGCAAAGTGCTGGCTGCTGGGGCATCGTTAGGTCGGGAATAAGGAGGGCGAACTAAAGCAGGAATGGTAGTGTGGCCATGTGGTGGCTGCTCGGGCATCGTTCGGTCGGACCTAAGGAGGCGGACGCAAAGCGGAACGGCATAGGCAGCAGTTTAGGCCAAGTGGTGGCTGCTGGACCATCGTTCGGTCGGGCATAAGAAGGGCGGACACAAGCCGGAATGGTAGCGTGGCCATGTGGTGGCTGCTCGGGCATCGTTCGGTCGGGCTTAAGGAGGGGGACGCAAAGCGGAACGGCAAAAGCAGCAGCTTAGGCCAAGTGGTGGCAGCTGGAGCTGGAACGGTAGTCGCTGCACCGGCGGCAGAGCTAGCAGCTGATGCCAAGTGGTGGCTGATGGGGCATCGTTTGGTCGGGCATAAGGAGGGGGACGCAAAGCGGAACGTTAGTCGGCGCAGCGGAGGCAGAGGCAGCAGCTTATGCAAAGTGGTGGCTGCTGGGGCATCGTTATGTCGGGCATCAGGAGGGCGGACTCAAGATGGAACGGTAGTCGGCGCAGCGGCCACAGAGGCAGCAGCTGAGGCCAAGTGGTGGCTGCTGGGGCATCGGTCCGTCGGGCATCAGGAAGGCGGACACAAGCTGGAACGGTAATCGCTGCACTGGCGGCAGAGCTAGCAGCTGATGCCAAGTGGTGGCTAATGGGGCATCGTTCGGTCGGTCATAAGGAGGGCGGACCAAGGTGGAACGGTAGTCGGCGCAGCGGCCACAGAGGCAGCAGCTTATGCAAAGTGGTGGCTGCTGGGGCATCGTTAGGTCGGGAATAAGGAGGGCGAACTCAAGCAGGAATGGTAGTGTGGCCATGTGGTGGCTGCTCGGGCATCGTTCGGTCGGAAAGCGGCAAAGCGGAACGGCATAGGCAGCAGCTTAGGCCAAGTGGTGGCTGCTGGAGCATCGTTTGGTCGGGCATAAGAAGGGCGGACACAAGCCGGAATGGTAGCGTGGCCATGTGGTGGCTGCTCGGGCATCGTTCGGTCGGGCTTAAGGAGGGGGACGCAAAACGGAACGGCAAACGCAGAAGCTTAGGCCAAGTGGTGGCAGCTGGAGCTGGAACGGTAGTCGCTGCACCGGCGGCAGAGCTAGCAGCTGATGCCAAGTGGTGGCTGATGGGGCATCGTTTGGACTGGCATAAGGAGGGGGACGCAAAGCGGAACGTTAGTCGGCGCAGCGGAGGCAGAGGCAGCAGCTTATGCAAAGTGGTGGCTGCTGGGGCATCGTTAGGTCGGGCATAAGGAGGGCGGACTCAAGCCGGAACGGTAGTGCGAGCAGGCTACTGGGGCATCGGCCGCGGCTCAGGCAAGTGGTGGCTGCTGGGGCATCGGTCCGTCGGGCATCAGGAAGGCGGACACAAGCTGGAACGGTAGTCGCTGCACCGGCGGCAGAGCTAGCAGCTGATGCCAAGTGGTGGCTGATGGGGCATCGTTCGGTCGGTCATAAGGAGGGGGACGCAAAGCGGAACGTTAGTCGGCGCAGCGGAGGCAGAGGCAGCAGCTTATGCAAAGTGGTGGCTGCTGGGGCATCGTTCGGTCGGGCATCAGGAGTGCGGACTTAAGCTGGAACGGTAGTCGGCGCAGCGAGGCAGAGGCAGCAGCTGATGCCAAGTGGTGGCTGCTGGGGCATCGTTTGGTCGGGCATAAGGAGGGCGACTCAAAGCGGAACGAGTCGGCAGTGGAGCCTATGTGGTGGCTGCTCGGGCATCGTTCGGTCGGGCATAAGGAGGGCGGACTCAAGCAGGAATGGTAGTGTGACCATGTGGTGGCTGCTCGGGCATCGTTCGGTCGGACCTAAGGAGGGCGGACTCAATATGGAACGGCATAGGCAACAGCTTAGGCCAAGTGGTGGCTGCTGGGGCATCGTTAGGTCGGCCATAAGGAGGGCTGACTCAAGCAGGAATGGTAGCGTGGCCATGTGGTGGCTGCTCGGGCATCGTTCGGTCGGGCATAAGGAGGGGGACGCAAAGCGGAACGTTAGTCGGCGCAGCGGAGGCAGAGGCAGCAGCTTATGCAAAGTGGTGGATGCTGGCGCATCGTTATGTCGGGCATCAGGAGGGCTGACTCAAGATGGAACGGTAGTCGGCGCAGCGGCCACAGAAGCAGCAGCTGATGCCAAGTGGTGGCTGCTGGGGCATCGCTCGGTCGGGCATAAGGAGGGCGGACACAAGCCGGAATGGAGTGTGGCCATGTGTGGCTGCTGGGGCATCGGTCCGTCGGGCATCAGGAAGGCGGACACAAGCTGGAACGGTAGTCGCTGCACCGGCGGCAGAGCTAGCAGCTGATGCCAAGTGGTGGCTGATGGGGCATCGTTCGGTCGGTCATAAGGAGGGGGACGCAAAGCGGAACGTTAGTCGGCATAGCGGAGGCAGAGGCAGCAGCTTATGCAAAGTGGTGGCTGCTGGGGCATCGTTCGGTCGGGCATCAGGAGTGCGGACTTAAGCTGGAACGGTAGTCGGCGCAGCGCAGGCAGAGGCAGCAGCTTATGCAAAGTGGTGGCTGCTGGGGCATCGTTAGGTCGGGAATAAGGAGGGCGAACTCAAGCAGGAATGGTAGTGTGGCCATGTGGTGGCTGCTCGGGCATCGTTCGGTCGGGCTTAAGGAGGCGGACGCAAAGCGGAACGGCATAGGCAGCAGCTTAGGCCAAGTGGTGGCTGCTGGACCATCGTTCGGTCGGGCATAAGAAGGGCGGACACAAGCCGGAATGGTAGCGTGGCCATGTGGTGGCTGCTCGGGCATCGTTCGGTCGGGCTTAAGGAGGGGGACGCAAAGCGGAACGGCAAAAGCAGCAGCTTAGGCCAAGTGGTGGCAGCTGGAGCTGGAACGGTAGTCGCTGCACCGGCGGCAGAGCTAGCAGCTGATGCCAAGTGGTGGCTGATGGGGCATCGTTTGGTCGGGCATAAGGAGGGGGACGCAAAGCGGAACGTTAGTCGGCGCAGCGGAGGCAGAGGCAGCAGCTTATGCAAAGTGGTGGCTGCTGGGGCATCGTTATGTCGGGCATCAGGAGGGCGGACTCAAGATGGAACGGTAGTCGGCGCAGCGGCCACAGAGGCAGCAGCTGAGGCCAAGTGGTGGCTGCTGGGGCATCGGTCCGTCGGGCATCAGGAAGGCGGACACAAGCTGGAACGGTAATCGCTGCACTGGCGGCAGAGCTAGCAGCTGATGCCAAGTGGTGGCTAATGGGGCATCGTTCGGTCGGTCATAAGGAGGGCGGACTCAAGGTGGAACGGTAGTCGGCGCAGCGGCCACAGAGGCAGCAGCTTATGCAAAGTGGTGGCTGCTGGGGCATCGTTAGGTCGGGAATAAGGAGGGCGAACTCAAGCAGGAATGGTAGTGTGGCCATGTGGTGGCTGCTCGGGCATCGTTCGGTCGGAAAGCGGCAAAGCGGAACGGCATAGGCAGCAGCTTAGGCCAAGTGGTGGCTGCTGGAGCATCGTTTGGTCGGGCATAAGAAGGGCGGACACAAGCCGGAATGGTAGCGTGGCCATGTGGTGGCTGCTCGGGCATCGTTCGGTCAGGCTTAAGGAGGGGGACGCAAAACGGAACGGCAAACGCAGAAGCTTAGGCCAAGTGGTGGCAGCTGGAGCTGGAACGGTAGTCGCTGCACCGGCGGCAGAGCTAGCAGCTGATGCCAAGTGGTGGCTGATGGGGCATCGTTTGGACTGGCATAAGGAGGGGGACGCAAAGCGGAACGTTAGTCGGCGCAGCGGAGGCAGAGGCAGCAGCTTATGCAAAGTGGTGGCTGCTGGGGCATCGCTCGGTCGGGCATAAGGAGGGCGGACACAAGCCGGAATGGTAGTGTGACCATGTGGTGGCTGCTGGGGCATCGGTCCGTCGGGCATCAGGAAGGCGGACACAAGCTGGAACGGTAGTCGCTGCACCGGCGGCAGAGCTAGCAGCTGATGCCAAGTGGTGGCTGATGGGGCATCGTTCGGTCGGTCATAAGGAGGGGGACGCAAAGCGGAACGTTAGTCGGCATAGCGGAGGCAGAGGCAGCAGCTTATGCAAAGTGGTGGCTGCTGGGGCATCGTTCGGTCGGGCATCAGGAGTGCGGACTTAAGCTGGAACGGTAGTCGGCGCAGCGGAGGCAGAGGCAGCAGCTTATGCAAAGTGGTGGCTGCTGGGGCATCGTTAGGTCGGGCATAAGGAGGGCGAACTCAAGCAGGAATGGTAGTGTGGCCATGTGGTGGCTGCTCGGGCATCGTTCGGTCGGACCTAAGGAGGGGGACGCAAAGCGGAACGTTAGTCGGCGCAGCTGAGGCAGAGGCAGCAGCTGATGCCAAGTGGTGGCTGCTGGGGCATCGTTAGGTCGGGCATAAGGAGGGCGGACTCAAGCAGGAATGGTAGTGTGGCCATGTGGTGGCTGCTCGGGCATCGTTCGGTCGGGCTTAAGCAGGGGGACGCAAAGCGGAACGGCATTGGCAGTAGCTTAGGCCAAGTTGTGGCTGCTGGGGCATCGGTCCGTCGGGCATCAGGAAGGCGGACACAAGCTGGAACGGTAGCCGCTGCACCGGCGGCAGAGCTAGCAGCTGATGCCAAGTGGTGGCTGATGGGGCATCGTTCGGTCGGGCATAAGGAGGGGGACGCAAAGCGGAACGTTAGTCGGCGCAGCGGAGGCAGAGGCAGCAGCTTATGCAAAGTGGTGGATGCTGGCGCATCGTTATGTCGGGCATCAGGAGGGCTGACTCAAGATGGAACGGTAGTCGGCGCAGCGGCCACAAAACCAGCAGCTGATGCCAAGTGGTGGCTGCTGGGGCATCGCTCGGTCGGGCATAAGGAGGGCGGACACAAGCCGGAATGGAAGTGTGACCATGTGGTGGCTGCTGGGGCATCGGTCCGTCGGGCATCAGGAAGGCGGACACAAGCTGGAACGGTAGTCGCTGCACCGGCGGCAGAGCTAGCAGCTGATGCCAAGTGGTGGCTGATGGGGCATCGTTCGGTCGGGCATAAGGAGGGGGACGCAAAGCGGAACGTTAGTCGGCATAGCGGAGGCAGAGGCAGCAGCTTATGCAAAGTGGTGGCTGCTGGGGCATCGTTCGGTCGGGCATCAGGAGTGCGGACTTAAGCTGGAACGGTAGTCGGCGCAGCGCAGGCAGAGGCAGCAGCTGATGCCAAGTGGTGGCTGCTGGGGCATCGTTCGGTCGGGCATAAGGAGGGCGGACTCAAGCCGGAATGGTAGTGTGGCCATGTGGTGGCTGCTGGGGCATCGTTCGGTCGGGCATAGGAGGGCGGACGCAAAGCGGAACGGCATAGGCAGCAGCTTAGGCCAAGTGGTGGCTGCTGGGCATCGTTCGGTCGGGCATAAGAAGGGCGGACACAAGCCGGAATGGTAGCGTGGCCATGTGGTGGCTGCTCGGGCATCGTTCGGTCGGGCTTAAAGGGGACCAAAGCGAACGGCAAAGAACTAGGAGGCTAGCTGGAAGGTAGTCGCGCACGGCGGCAGAGCAGCAGCTGAGCCAAGTGGTGGCTGCTGGGGCATCGTTCGGTCGGGCATAAGGAGGGCGGACTCAAGCTGGAACGGTAGTCGGCGCAGCGGAGGCAGAGGCAGCAGCTTATGCAAAGTGGTGGCTGCTGGGGCATCGTTATGTCGGGCATCAGGAGGGCGGACTCAAGATGGAACGGTAGTCGGCGCAGCGGCCACAGAGGCAGCAGCTGAGGCCAAGTGGTGGCTGCTGGGGCATCGGTCCGTCGGGCATCAGGAAGGCGGACACAAGCTGGAACGGTAATCGCTGCACTGGCGGCAGAGCTAGCAGCTGATGCCAAGTGGTGGCTAATGGGGCATCGTTCGGTCGGTCATAAGGTGGGCGGACTCAAGGTGGAACGGTAGTCGGCGCAGCGCAGGCAGAGGCAGCAGCTTATGCAAAGTGGTGGCTGCTGGGGCATCGTTAGGTCGGGAATAAGGAGGGCGAACTCAAGCAGGAATGGTAGTGTGGCCATGTGGTGGCTGCTCGGGCATCGTTCGGTCGGAAAGCGGCAAAGCGGAACGGCATAGGCAGCAGCTTAGGCCAAGTGGTGGCTGCTGGAGCATCGTTTGGTCGGGCATAAGAAGGGCGGACACAAGCCGGAATGGTAGCGTGGCCATGTGGTGGCTGCTCGGGCATCGTTCGGTCGGGCTTAAGGAGGGGGACGCAAAACGGAACGGCATTGGCAGTAGCTTAGGCCAAGTGGTGGCTGCTGTGGCATCGGTCCGTCGGGCATCAGGAAGGCGGACACAAGCTGGAACGGTAGCCGCTGCACCGGCGGCAGAGCTAGCAGCTGATGCCAAGTGGTGGCTGATGGGGCATCGTTTGGACTGGCATAAGGAGGGGGACGCAAAGCGGAACGTAAGTCGGCGCAGCGGAGGCAGAGGCAGCAGCTTATGCAAAGTGGTGGCTGCTGGGGCATCGTTATGTCGGGCATCAGGAGGGCGGACTCAAGATGGAACGGTAGTCGGCGTAGCGGCCACAGAGGCAGCGGCTGAGGCCAAGTGGTGGCTGCTGGGGCATCGGTCCGTCGGGCATCAGGAAGGCGGACACAAGCTGGAACGGTAGTCGCTGCACCGGCGGCAGAGCTAGCAGCTGATGCCAAGTGGTGGCTGATGGGGCATCGTTCGGTCGGTCATAAGGAAGGGGACGCAAAGCGGAACGTTAGTCGGCGCAGCGGAGGCAGAGGCAGCAGCTTATGCAAAGTGGTGGCTGCTGGGGCATCGTTCGGTCGGGCATCAGGAGTGCGGACTTAAGCTGGAACGGTAGTCGGCGCAGCGGAGGCAGAGCTAGCAGCTGATGCCAAGTGGTGGCTGATGGGGCATCGTTTGGTCGGGCATAAGGAGGGCGACGCAAAGCGGAACGTTAGTCGGCGCAGCGGAGGCAGAGGCAGCAGCTTATGCAAAGTGGTGGCTGCTGGGGCATCGTTAGGTCGGGCATAAGAAAAGGGGACAAAGCCGGAAGTGGGATTGGGCAAGAACGGCATGGGCAGCAGCTTGGAAGTGGTGGCTGCTGGGCATGTTCGGTCGGGCATCAGGAAGGCGGACTTAAGCCGGAACGGTAGTCGGCGCAGCGGAAGAGGCAGCAGCTTATGCAAGTGGTGGCTGCTGGGGCATCGTTAGGTCGGGCATAAGAAGGGGGACGCAAAGCGGAACGGCATAGGCAGCAGCTTAGGCCAAGTGGTGGCTGCTAGAGCATCGTTCGGTCGGGCATAAGAAGGGCGGACACAAGCCGGAATGGTAGTGGGATGGGTGGCTGCTCGGGCATCGTGGTGGAAGGAGGGGCAAAGCGGAAGGCAGAGCAGCAGCTATGCAAGTGGTGGCTGTGGGCATGTTATGTCGGGCATCAGGAGGGCGGACTCAAGCTGGAACGGTAGTCGGCGCAGCGGAGGCAGAGGCAGCAGCTTATGCAAAGTGGTGGCTGCTGGGGCATCGTTAGGTCGGGCATAAGGAGGGGGACGCAAAGCGGAACGGCATAGGCAGCAGCTTAGGCCAAGTGGTGGCTGCTAGAGCATCGTTCGGTCGGGCATAAGAAGGGCGGACACAAGCCGGAATGGTAGTGTGGCCATGTGGTGGCTGCTCGGGCATCGTTCGGTCGGGCTTATGGAGGGGGACGCAAAGCGGAACGGCATTGGCAGTAGCTTAGGCCAAGTGGTGGCTGCTGTGGCATCGGTCCGTCGGGCATCAGGAAGGCGGACACAAGCTGGAACGGTAGTCGCTGCACCGGCGGCAGAGCTAGCAGCTGATGTCAAGTGGTGGCTGATGGGGCATCGTTATGTCGGGCATCAGGAGGGCGGACTCAAGATGGAACGGTACTCGGCGCAGCGGCCACAGAGGCAGCAGCTGATGCCAAGTGGTGGCTGCTGGGGCATCGTTCGGTCGGGCATAAGGAGGGGGACGCAGACCGGAACGTTAGTCGGCGCAGCGGCCACAGAGGCAGCAGATGATGCCAAGTGGTGGCTGCTGGGGCATGGTTATGTCGGGCATCAGGAGGGCTGACTCAAGATGGAACGGTAGTCGGCGCAGCGGAGGCAGAGGCACCAGCTGATGCCAAGTGGTGGGTGCTGGGGCATCGTTTGGTCGGGCATAAGGAGGGCGGACACAAGCCGGAATGGTAGTGTGGCCATGTGGTGGCTGTTGGGGCATCGTTATGTCGGTCATCAGGAGGGCGGACTCAAGCTGGAACGGTAGTCGGCGCAGCGGCCACAGAGGCAGCAGCTGATGCCAAGTGGTGGCTGCTGGGGCATCGTTCGGTCGGGCATGAGGAGTGCGGACTTAAGCTGGAAAACGGTAGTCGGCGCAGCGGAGGCAGAGGCAGCAGCTTATGCAAAGTGGTGGCTGCTGGGGCATCGTCCCTTCGGGCATAAGGAGGGCGGACACTAGCCGGAATGGTAGTGTGGCCATGTGGTAGCTGATGGGGCATCGTTATGTCGGGCATCAGGAGGGCGGACTCAAGATGGAACGGTAGTCGGCGCAGCGGCCACAGAGGCAGCAGCTGAGGCCAATTAGTGGCTGCTGGGGCATCGTTCGCTCGGACATAAGGAGGGCGGACACAAGCCGAAATGGTAGTGTGGCCATGTGGTAGCTGATGGGGCATCGGTCGGTCGGGCATAAGAAGGGCGGAGTCAACCTGGAACGGTAGTCGGCGCAGCGGCGGCAGAGGCAGCAGCTGAGGCCAATTAGTGGCTGCTGTGGCATTGTTTGGTCGGGCATAAGAAGGGCGGACTCAAGCTGGAACGGTAGTCGGCGCAGTGGGGGCAGAGGCAGCAGCCTGCTGCCAAGTGGTGGCTGCTGGGGCATCGTCCCTTCGGGCATAAGGAGGGCGGACACAAGCCGGAATGGTAGTGTGGCCATGTGGTGGCTGTTGGCGCATCGTTATGTCGGGCATCAGGAGGGCGGACTCAAGATGGAACGGTAGTCGGCGCAGCGGCCACAGAGGCAGCAGCTGAGGCCAATTAGTGGCTGCTGGGGCATCGTTCGCTCGGGCATAAGGAGGGCGGACACAAGCCGGAATGGTAGTGTGGCCATGTGGTGGCTGCTGGGGCATCGTTCGGTCGGGCATAAGGAGGGCGGACACAAGCCGGAATGGTAGTGTGGCCATGTGGTGGCTGCTGGGGCATCGTTCGGTCGGGCATAAGAAGGGCGGACTCAACCTGGAACGGTAGTCGGCGCAGGGGTGGCAGAGGCAGGAGCTGAGGCCAATTAGTGGCTGCTGGTATGGTAGTGTGGCCATGTGGTGGGTGCTGGGGCATCGTTCGGTCGGGCATAAGAAGGGCGGACTCAACCTGGAACGGTAGTCGGCGCAGCGGTGGCAGAACAGCAGCTGAGGACAATTAGTGGCTGCTGGGGCATCGTTCGCTCGGGCATTAGGAGGGCGGACACAAGCCGGAATGGTAGTGTGGCCATGTGGTAGCTGATGGGGCATCGGTCGGTCGGGCATAAGGAAGGCGGACACAAGCCGAAATGGTAGTGTGGCCATGTGGTGGCTGCTGGGGCATCGTTCGGTCGGGCATAAGAAGGGCGGAGTCAACCTGGAACGGTAGTCGGCGCAGTGGGGGCAGAGGCAGCAGCTGATGCCAAGTGGTGTCTGCTGGGGCATCGTTCGCTCGGGCATAAGGAGGGCGGACACTAGCCGGAATGGTAGTGTGGCCATGTGGTGGCTGTTGGCGCATCGTTATGTCGGGCATCAGGAGGGCGGACTCAAGATGGAACGGTAGTCGGCGCAGCGGCCACAGAGGCAGCAGCTGAGGCCAATTAGTGGCTGCTGGGGCATCGTTCGCTCGGGCATAAGGAGGGCGGACACAAGCCGGAATGGTAGTGTGGCCATGTGGTTGCTGCTGGGGCATCGTTCGGTCGGGCATAAGGAGGGGGACGCAGACCGGAACGTTAGTCGGCGCAGCGGCCACAGAGGCAGCAGATGATGCCAAGTGGTGGCTGCTTGGGCATGGTTATGTCGGGCATAAGGAGGGCGGACTCAAGCTGGAACGGTAGTCGGCGCAGTGGGGGCAGAGGCAGCAGCTGATGCCAAGTGGTGGCTGCTGGGGCATCGTTCGGTCGGGCATAAGGAGGGCGGACACAAGCCGGAATGGTAGTGTGGCCATGTGGTGGCTGCTGGGGCATCGTTCGGTCGGGCTTAAGGAGGGGGACGCAAAGTGGAACGGTAGTCGGCGCAGCGGCCACAGAGGCAGCAGCTGAGGACAAGTGGTGGCTGCTGGGGCATCGTTCGGTCGGGCATAAGAAGGGCGGACTCAACCTGGAAAACGGTAGTCGGCGCAGCGGGGCAGAGGCAGCAGCTGAGGCCAAGTGGTGGCTGCTGGGGCATCGTTCGGTCGGGCATAAGGAGGGCGGACACAAGCCGGAATGGTAGTGTGGCCAAGTGGTGGCTGCTGGGGCATCGTTAGGTCGGGCATCAGGAGGGCGGACTCAAGATGGAACGGTAGTCGGCGCAGCGGCCACAGAGGCAGCAGCTGAGGCCAATTAGTGGCTGCTGGGGCATCGTTCGCTCGGGCATAAGGAGGGCGGACACAAGCCGAAATGGTAGTGTGGCCATGTGGTGGCTGATGGGGCATCGTTAGGTCGGGCATCAGGAGGGCGGACTCAAGATGGAACGGTAGTCGGCGCAGCGGCCACAGAGGCAGCAGCTGAGGCCAATTAGTGGCTGCTGGGGCATCGTTCGCTCGGACATAAGGAGGGCGGACACAAGCCGAAATGGTAGTGTGGCCATGTGGTAGCTGATGGGGCATCGTTATGTCGGGCATCAGGAGGGCGGACTCAAGATGGAACGGTAGTCGGCGCAGCGGCCACAGAGGCAGCAGCTGAGGCCAATTAGTGGCTGCTGGGGCATCGTTCGCTCGGACATAAGGAGGGCGGACACAAGCCGAAATGGTAGTGTGGCCATGTGGTAGCTGATGGGGCATCGGTCGGTCGGGCATAAGAAGGGCGGAGTCAACCTGGAACGGTAGTCGGCGCAGCGGTGGCAGAGGCAGCAGCTGAGGCCAATTAGTGGCTGCTGTGGCATTGTTTGGTCGGGCATAAGAAGGGCGGACTCAAGCTGGAACGGTAGTCGGCGCAGTGGGGGCAGAGGCAGCAGCTGATGCCAAGTGGTGGCTGCTGGGGCATCGTCCCTTCGGGCATAAGGAGGGCGGACACTAGCCGGAATGGTAGTGTGGCCATGTGGTGGCTGTTGGCGCATCGTTATGTCGGGCATCAGGAGGGCGGACTCAAGATGGAACGGTAGTCGGCGCAGCGGCCACAGAGGCAGCAGCTGAGGCCAATTAGTGGCTGCTGGGGCATCGTTCGCTCGGGCATAAGGAGGGCGGACACAAGCCGGAATGGTAGTGTGGCCATGTGGTGGCTGCTGGGGCATCGTTCGGTCGGGCATAAGGAGGGCGGACACAAGCCGGAATGGTAGTGTGGCCATGTGGTGGCTGCTGGGGCATCGTTCGGTCGGGCATAAGAAGGGCGGACTCAACCTGGAACGGTAGTCGGCGCAGGGGTGGCAGAGGCAGGAGCTGAGGCCAATTAGTGGCTGCTGGATGGTAGTGTGGCCATGTGGTGGGTGCTGGGGCATCGTTCGGTCGGGCATAAGAAGGGCGGACTCAACCTGGAACGGTAGTCGGCGCAGCGGTGGCAGAACAGCAGCTGAGGACAATTAGTGGCTGCTGGGGCATCGTTCGTCGGGCATCGGGCATTAGGAGGGCGGACACAAGCCGGAATGGTAGTGTGGCCATGTGGTAGCTGATGGGGCATCGGTCGGTCGGGCATAAGGAAGGCGGACACAAGCCGGAATGGTAGTGTGGCCATGTGGTGGCTGCTGGGGCATCGTTCGGTCGGGCATAAGAAGGGCGGACTCAACCTGGAACGGTAGTCGGCGCAGCGGGGGCAGAGGCAGCAGCTGATGCCAAGTGGTGGCTGCTGGGGCATCGTTCGCTCGGGCATAAGGAGGGCGGACACAAGCCGGAATGGTAGTGTGGCCATGTGGTGGCTGTTGGCGCATCGTTATGTCGGGCATCAGGAGGGCGGACTCAAGATGGAACGGTAGTCGGCGCAGCGGCCACAGAGGCAGCAGCTGAGGCCAATTAGTGGCTGCTGGGGCATCGTTCGCTCGGGCATAAGGAGGGCGGACACAAGCCGGAATGGTAGTGTGGCCATGTGGTAGCTGATGGGGCATCGGTCGGTCGGGCATAAGAAGGGCGGACTCAACCTGGAACGGTAGTCGGCGCAGCGGCCACAGAGGCAGCAGCTGAGGCCAATTAGTGGCTGCTGGGGCATCGTTATGTCGGGCATAAGGAGGGCGGACACAAGCCGGAATGGTAGTGTGGCCATGTGGTAGCTGATGGGGCATCGGTCGGTCGGGCATAAGAAGGGCGGACTCAACCTGGAACGGTAGTCGGCGCAGCGGCGGCAGAGGCAGCAGCTGAGGCCAATTGGTGGCTGCTGGGGCATCGTTAGGTCGGGCATAAGGAGGGCGGACTCAAGCTGGAACGGTAGTCGGCGCAGCGGGGGCAGAGGCAGCAGCTGAGGCCAATAAGTGGCTGCTGGGGCATCGGGCACCGGCGCAGCGGGGGCAGAGGCAGCAGCTAATGCCAAGTGGTGGCTGCCGGGGCATCGTTCTGTCGGACATAAGGAAGGCGGACACAAGCCGAAATGGTAGTGTGGCCATGTGGTGGCTGCTCGGGCATCGTTCGCTCGGGCATAAGGAGGGCGGACACAAGCCGGAATGGTAGTGTGGCCATGTGGTGGCTGCTGGGGCATCGTTCGGTCGGGCATAAGAAGGGCGGACTCAACCTGGAACGGTAGTCGGCGCAGCGGCGGCAGAGGCAGCAGCTGAGGCCAATTAGTGGCTGCTGGGGCATCGTTCGCTCGGGCATAAGGAGGGCGGACACAAGCCGGAATGGTAGTGTGGCCATGTGGTGGCTGCTGGGGCATCGTTCGGTCGGGCATAAGAAGGGCGGACACAAGCCGGAATGGTAGTGTGGCCATGTGGTGGCTGTTGGCGCATCGTTATGTCGGGCATCAGGAGGGCGGACTCAAGATGGAACGGTAGTCGGCGCAGCGGCCACAGAGGCAGCAGCTGAGGCCAATTAGTGGCTGCTGGGGCATCGTTCGCTCGGGCATAAGGAGGGCGGACACAAGCCGGAATGGTAGTGTGGCCATGTGGTGGCTGCTGGGGCATCGTTCGGTCGGGCATAAGAAGGGCGGACTCAACCTGGAACGGTAGTCGGCGCAGCGGTGGCAGAGGCAGCAGCTGAGGCCAAGTGGTGGCTGCTGGGGCATCGTCCCGTCGGGCATAAGGAGGGCGGACACAAGCCGGAATGGTAGTGTGGCCATGTGGTGGCTGTTGGCGCATCGTTATGTCGGGCATCAGGAGGGCGGACTCAAGCTGGAACGGTAGTCGGCGCAGCGGCCACAGAGGCAGCAGCTGAGGCCAATTAGTGGCTGCTGGGGCATCGTTCGCTCGGGCATAAGGAGGGCGGACTCAAGCCGGAACGGTACGCGTGGCAGAGGCAGCACTGAGGCCAATTAGTGGCTGCTGGGGCATCGTTCGCTCGGGCTTAAGGAGGGGGACGCAAAGCGGAACGGTAGTCGGCGCAGTGGGTGCAGAGGCAGCAGCTGATGCCAAGTGGTGGCTGCTGGGGCATCGTCCCGTCGGGCATAAGGAGGGCGGACACAAGCCGGAATGGTAGTGTGGCCATGTGGTGGCTGTTGGCGCATCGTTATGTCGGGCATCAGGAGGGCGGACTCAAGATGGAACGGTAGTCGGCGCAGCGGCCACAGAGGCAGCAGCTGAGGCCAATTAGTGGCTGCTGGGGCATCGTTCGCTCGGGCATAAGGAGGGCGGACACAAGCCGGAATGGTAGTGTGGCCATGTGGTGGCTGCTGGGGCATCGTTCGGTCGGGCATAAGAAGGGCGGACTCAACCTGGAACGGTAGTCGGCGCAGCGGTGGCAGAGGCAGGAGCTGAGGCCAATTAGTGGCTGCTGGGGCATCGTTCGCTCGGGCATAAGGAGGGCGGACACAAGCCGGAATGGTAGTGTGGCCATGTGGTGGCTGCTGGGGCATCGTTCGGTCGGGCATAAGAAGGGCGGACTCAACCTGGAACGGTAGTCGGCGCAGCGGTGGCAGAGGCAGGAGCTGAGGCCAATTAGTGGCTGCTGGAATGGTAGTGTGGCCATGTGGTGGGTGCTGGGGCATCGTTCGGTCGGGCATAAGAAGGGCGGACTCAACCTGGAACGGTAGTCGGCGCAGCGGTGGCAGAACAGCAGCTGAGGACAATTAGTGGCTGCTGGGGCATCGTTCGCTCGGGCATAAGGAGGGCGGACACAAGCCGGAATGGTAGTGTGGCCATGTGGTGGCTGCTGGGGCATCGTTCGGTCGGGCATAAGAAGGGCGGACTCAACCTGGAACGGTAGTCGGCGCAGCGGCGGCAGAGGCAGCAGCTGAGGCCAATTAGTGGCTGCTGGGGCATCGTTTGGTCGGGCATAAGAAGGGCGGACTCAACCTGGAACGGTAGTCGGCGCAGCGGCGGCAGAGGCAGCAGCTGATGCCAAGTGGTGGCTGCTGGGGCATCGTCCGGTCGGGCATAAGGAGGGCGGACACAAGCCGGAATGGTAGTGTGGCCATGTGGTGGCTGTTGGCGCATCGTTATGTCGGGCATCAGGAGGGCGGACTCAAGATGGAACGGTAGTCGGCGCAGCGGCCACAGAGGCAGCAGCTGAGGCCAATTAGTGGCTGCTGGGGCATCGTTCGCTCGGGCATAAGGAGGGCGGACACAAGCCGGAATGGTAGTGTGGCCATGTGGTGGCTGTTGGCGCATCGTTATGTCGGGCATCAGGAGGGCGGACTCAAGATGGAACGGTAGTCGGCGCAGCGGCGGCAGAGGCAGCAGCTGAGGCCAATTAGTGGCTGCTGGGGCATCGTTCGCTCGGGCATAAGGAGGGCGGACACAAGCCGGAATGGTAGTGTGGCCATGTGGTGGCTGCTGGGGCATCGTTCGGTCGGGCATAAGAAGGGCGGACTCAACCTGGAACGGTAGTCGGCGCAGCGGTGGCAGAGGCAGGCGCAGAGGCTGAGGCCAATTAGTGGTGGCTGCTGGGGCATCGTTCGGTCGGGCATAAGGAAGGGCGGACTCAAAGCTGGAACGGTAGTCGGCGCAGCGGGGCAGAGGCAGCAGCTGATGCCAAGTGGTGGCTGCTGGGGCATCGTTCGGTCGGGCATAAGGAGGGCGGACACAAGCCGGAATGGTAGTGTGGCCATGTGGTGGCTGTTGGCGCATCGTTATGTCGGGCATCAGGAGGGCGGACTCAAGATGGAACGGTAGTCGGCGCAGCGGCCACAGAGGCAGCAGCTGAGGCCAATTAGTGGCTGCTGGGGCATCGTTCGCTCGGGCATAAGGAGGGCGGACAAAAAAGCCGGAATGGTAGTGTGGCCATGTGGTGGCTGCTGGGGCATCGTTCGGTCGGGCATAAGAAGGGCGGACTCAACCTGGAACGGTAGTCGGCGCAGCGGTGGCAGAGGCAGGAGCTGAGGCCAATTAGTGGCTGCTGGGGCATCGTTCGCTCGGGCATAAGGAGGGCGGACACAAGCCGGAATGGTAGTGTGGCCATGTGGTGGCTGCTGGGGCATCGTTCGGTCGGGCATAAGAAGGGCGGACTCAACCTGGAACGGTAGTCGGCGCAGCGGTGGCAGAGGCAGCAGCTGAGGCCAATTAGTGGCTGCTGGGGCATCGTTCGCTCGGGCATAAGGAGGGCGGACACAAGCCGGAATGGTAGTGTGGCCATGTGGTGGCTGCTGGGGCATCGTTCGGTCGGGCATAAGAAGGGCGGACTCAACCTGGAACGGTAGTCGGCGCAGCGAGAGGCACAGTGAGGCAAATGGCTTGGGCATCGTGCAAGAAGGGGACCAAGAACAGCGGTGGCAGAGGCAGCAGCTGAGGCCAAGTGGTGGCTGCTGGGGCATCGTTCGCTCGGGCATAAGGAGGGCGGACACAAGCCGGAATGGTAGTGTGGCCATGTGGTGGCTGTTGGCGCATCGTTATGTCGGGCATCAGGAGGGCGGACTCAAGATGGAACGGTAGTCGGCGCAGCGGCCACAGAGGCAGCAGCTGAGGCCAATTAGTGGCTGCTGGGGCATCGTTCGCTCGGGCATAAGGAGGGCGGACACAAGCCGGAATGGTAGTGTGGCCATGTGGTGGCTGCTGGGGCATCGTTCGGTCGGGCATAAGAAGGGCGGACTCAACCTGGAAAGGTAGTCGGCGCAGCGGTGGCAGAGGCAGGAGCTGAGGCCAATTAGTGGCTGCTGGGGCATCGTTCGCTCGGGCTTAAGGAGGGGGACGCAAAGCGGAACGGTAGTCGGCGCAGTGGGTGCAGAGGCAGCAGCTGATGCCAAGTGGTGGCTGCTGGGGCATCGTCCCGTCGGGCATAAGGAGGGCGGACACAAGCCGGAATGGTAGTGTGGCCATGTGGGGCATCGTTCGGTCGGGCATTAGGAAGGCGGAAACAAGCTGGAACGGTAGTCGCCGCAGCGGCACAGAGGCAGCAGCTGAGGCCAATTAGTGGCTGCTGGGGCATCGTTCGCTCGGGCATAAGGAGGGCGGACACAAGCCGGAATGGTAGTGTGGCCATGTGGTGGCTGCTGGGGCATCGTTCGGTCGGGCATAAGAAGGGCGGAGTCAACCTGGAACGGTAGTCGGCGCAGAGGTGGCAGAGGAAGGGCTGAGGCCAATTAGTGGCTGCTGGGGCATCGTTCGCTCGGGCATAAGGAGGGCGGACACAAGCCGGAATGGTAGTGTGGCCATGTGATGCCTGCTGGGGCATCGGTCGGTCGGGCATCAGGAAGGCGGAAACAAGCTGGAACGGTAGTCGCCGCAGCGGCGGCAGACACTGCAGCTGTGGTGGGTGCTGTGGCATTGTTTGGTCGGGCATAAGAAGGGCAGACTCAAGCTGGAACGGTAGTCGGCGCAGCGGTGCCAGAGGCAGCAGCTGAGGCCAATAAGTGGCTGCTGGGGCATCAGGAACCGGCGCAGCGGGGGCAGAGGCAGCAGCTAATGCCAAGTGGTGGCTGCCGGGGCATCGTTCGGTCGAACATAAGGAGGGGGACACAAGCCGAAATGGTAGTGTGGCCATGTGGTAGCTGATGGGGCATCGGTCGGTCGGGCATAAGAAGGGCGGACTCAACCTGGAACGGTAGTCGGCGCAGCGGCGCCAGAGGCAGCAGCTGAGGCCAATTAGTGGCTGCTGGGGCATCGTTCGCTCGGACATAAGGAGGGCGGACACAAGCCGAAATGGTAGTGTGGCCATGTGGTAGCTGATGGGGCATCGGTCGGTCCGGCATCAGTAGGGCGGACACAAGCTGGAACGGTAGTCGGCGCAGCGGCGGCCGAGATAGCAGCTGAGCCACGTGGTACCTGCTGGGGAGGCGGCCGGTTGGGCATCAGTTAGCCAAATCTAATATTTAGCAATTGTTTGAAGTAGGACATAAGAGTTAAAAAAGAGTTTGCTAAATTTAACTATTAAACTTTTCAGGTTCCTTTCAAAATTTAAGAAAAAATTGTATAATTTAAAATCTTTGATAACTTATTAGAATTTTCTTCCATTGTTATACAGGGGTTTCAAAATAAATTGCAAACAGATGTCATTTACACTGATTTTAGCAAGGCTTTTGATACCGTTAATCATTGTCTTTTAATACATAAACTTAATTTGCTTGGATTTCCAGATAAATTAATTCTTTGGATTGCGAACTATTTATGTTCTAGAACTCAAAAAGTTAATTTTAATGGCACGTTATCCAAGCCCGTGCGTGTTACCTCGGGAGTTCCTCAAGGAAGCCATCTTGGGCCTTTACTTTTTTCACTATTCATTAATGATCTGCCTTCAGCGATTTCTAGTTCCCGGGTTCTGATGTATGCCGATGATGTAAAACTTTGTTTGTCACGAACTGAATCTTGCCTGAGTCACGGTCTACAAAGCGATCTCGACACACTTCAAGCCTGGTGTATAGTTAACTTACTACATCTCAATTTTAGTAAATGTAACGTAATGTCCTATAGTAGGCGAATTCCAACCTACAATAACTACTTTCTTGACGGCAAGCCTCTTCAGAGAATAGAGTCGGTTAATGATTTGGGTATCCTTTTCGATCCAAAACTAAAGTTTGATAAGCACATCTCTTCTGTTGCTAATCGAGCATTTGGTGTCTTGGGTTTCATAAAGCGGTGGTCTAAGGAATTCGACGATCCCTACCTAACAAAAACTCTTTATACTTCACTTGTACGCCCTATTCTTGAATATGGATCGTGTGTATGGTCTCCCCAATACATGATTTATCAGGACAGATTAGAATCTGTACAAAAACAATTTCTTCTTTTTGCCCTTAGGGGCCTTAGCTGGAATACTAATATTAGACTACCTTCGTATCGTAGTAGACTTTTATTGATTAACCTTCCTTCCCTTTCGGATCGTAGAACCATGCTTGGTGTAGTTTTCTTACATAATCTAATTAATGGTCAGATTGATTCCCCGTATCTAATTAGCCAAATTAGATTTGCTGTTCCGATGCGTAATACTAGAAACTTTCTTCCTTTGTCCCTTCAACGTTGTACCACGAATTATGCTTTACATAATCCGTTTCGTATCCTATGTACTAACTATAATAGTTTTTCTCATGTAGTGTGTGGAGCCACTTCCTTATCAACACTTAGACTATCACTTCTCTCCTACATATCTAATCGCGTGCCTTACCGTTGATCAACGCGTTACTAACACTTGACTTAACTTTTATTTCATTTTATTTGGTTGGTCTGGTTAGTGTTTTTCTGGGGTTTTCCTAACCCTTGCAACGAATGTTGGACCAACGTTTCTTAATTGTTTTTAATTTTTTTAATACTTCCCCAGTAAGTTAAGTTCATTAATTAAACTTAAATTTTCTCCTTTGTTTTTAAATTTAATGTAAATCTTACTTTTAATTATTTTTATATACGTAATTACATAAATTTAATTCATTTTTCTTTTTGTGTCGACTGTTAATAGTCAGACAATAAATAAATAAATAAAAAAAATAAAATATGGTTAGGTTTGGAAGTTACTATTCTTGGCGAATATATATCATTTTAAGGAATTCGCTGAATATAAAAATTAAAGTTTTTAGACCCCGTACTCTATAAAAGAGTATTGTGGTCTATTAGGTTTGTCGGAAGCGAAATGTGCGTAACAGGCAAACGCAGATGGCGTGACCGACCCCATAAAGTATATATATCAGCAATGTTCGTCTGTCTGTCTGTCAGCTGTCCGGATGAACACCAAGATCTTTTAAACTACTTGAGGTATGCCCAACAAATTTGGAAGTCCGTCTATATGTCAGGTATGTTTAGTTTATTTCAAATTTTTGCCACGCCTCTGCAAATTTAAAAAACAGTTTTCATTATACTACAACTTCGAAACTATGATAGGTTTGTAACCAAATGTACACAGTATGTATGGTACCACTATATCTATACTCATCAAATTTCATCAAGTTCGCACCACTATAGCTTATAGCTCCCATAGTACATAGTACGAGTGTATGAAGAAAAGTTTCAATATTTATTTACTTTAGCCATCCTAATTACCAACAGTGGCGTGTTCCAAGTGATAGACATGCATTAGAGAAACATGAGGTCTGCGGTTCAAACCCCACCACAGACTGGCATTTCTTTTTTTTTGTTCTATAACAAATCATTATTATATGTAAATACAGATATTCGGCTACGTCTGCATATATGCTAGTTTGCAGCATGTGAGAATCCCGAGTGTGATACCGCGGTTTCGATTACAGCCAGCGAGATACTTATTTTTCATTTTTTAATTTAAACTCTTATCTTTTTTTAAATTTTTATTTTAAAATATGAATCAGTCTGCTGCTTCTTCTTCTATGTTTGTATGAATATTTGTACAGTCGGCACGCTCGACTGTATCCTTTCTTACTTGTTTTAAATTGCACAGGAGGTAGTGTGGTACATAATTAACCACAAACTTTACACATGCCTGTCAAATTTTCACGAGTTTGCCAAATCTAAAATTTAAAGATATTAATGAATTTAAAAAAAAAAAAAAAAAGAAAAAATGGTTATATTCGGTTAGCCGAAGATCAAATACCCTTGCAGTCATGAATATTGCATTAATTTGGTTTCAACAATCAATTGGATTGGATGAATGGATGGATGGGACACAATTAGAAGTTCATTCTGCGTCAATTTCGTTTAAATCGGTCAATAGACACCGAAAATGTTTATACTAAGCATTTTCAACCGAGTGTTCCTATGATATAGTGGTCCGATCCGGCCGATTTTAACATATGAACTGCGTGCCAAATTTCATCGAGATAGCTTTAAAACTGAGAGACGAGTTCGCATAGAAACAGAGGGCTATATCGTCTCGGCTGTTGATGCTGATCAAGAATATATATACTTTATGTGGTCGGAAACGCCTCCCTCAACAAGAAATAAAAGTACAGTCGAGCACGCCCGACCGTATAATACTCAGCATTTTTCACGATTCAATTATTAAAATCGGCATCGAGATATTACAATTAATAGTACTTGCATTAAAACACGTTAAAACAAAAACAATATAAGCATAATCAATCATACATCTCTTTGTTTGTATGCGAATACACATACGTGTGACAATATATGATACATATATTGTATGTATGTGTTTATTCGACGCGTCCGGCGTCCGCGGGCAGCACTGCCTCCAAGCAGGCTTCTGTGTTTCTATCTCGCTTGCACCAATGGGTTGATATTGCGTTTAATTATCAATATTGTAACGCTTCTAGTTTTCTTGTTTATGGTCGGATTCTAATGCGCCTTTCAGGATAGTTTAACATAGTTAGTCTCCATACGAATTATAAAATTACTTAAATGGCACAGGAGTGAGTGTTGTCCAAAACTAACTAAAACAAGTAAGAAAGGTTACAGTCGAGCGTGCCGATTTTGATGAGAGAGAAAGAAAATTGATTTGCGTTTCTTTTCCCAAAAAAAAAAACAATTTAAAACACAAGTGTCACTTTTCTGTGACTGTTTGTGTGATTAAGAGAGTATAGTGTGCCCGGTTTTATTGTATTAAGTCTGCCTCTAGGAATCTGCATACCAAAATTGGTGTTCCAAAGTGCCCATTTTGATTCTAACAAACCTAATATATCCCTCTACTCTTTTTATATTATATTAGTGTACGGTGTCTAAAAATGTGCATGTACCTTTCAATGTTTAATAAAAAATTTAAAATCTTTGAAGAGAGTACGACTATGCAAGTGTTTCTCGAAGTTTAAAAAAAAATGGCAATTTTAAAATCTTTGAGACGTATTCTTTTTGGCTTACCTGTTGTATACTGACGACATTAAAATTCAAAAAATAATTTGACCTTATAATTATCACAGAAGCTTAGAAGTTTTTGATATGCGTGTAAATGTAAAAATTGAAAAACTTTGAAAATGTAAGTGAAACATTTTCCCGAATCTTTTAAATGTCTACCAGCATTACTTATAAAAATTAGTAAGATAAATTCAATCCATAGGAAAAAATTATAAATTTATAATTTTTGATATATGTATGTGTGGAAATGACGATTTTTGTCGAAACCTTACAATAACTTAAGTGTTTGTCAACCTTTAGTGCCTACAAGTTTGGCGGCACTAAATTTAAAAAATGCATTGAAAAATAACATACCAGTGACTGACATTTAAATTCTTTGAAGTGTATACATTTTTAATGCCACTTTCGGCAAAACCTTCGTATATACAAATTCAGGCGTTCCTTACAAACATAAATAAAGCATGATACAATTTTAATTCTTTTAAGTGTATACGTTTGTAAGTTTTTGTTGAAACCCTACAAGAATTAATTGCTTGAAATGAATAGTTTTGCGTATTGATATACTTCTGGGAGCCGACTCCTTTTTTGAAATGCTTCGTAACGGACAAATTCGATTGGCGAAGGGTGGTCCGTTACTACAAAGGACGTTGTTTGGTTGGGTGGCATCAGGGCGGTGCAAGACAATGCTTACCAAAAGCCCAATATGTTGCTCAGTGACGCAACATAGAAAAGATGTTCGTTTTGAAGACAGTGTAGATCGACACTGTGAGGTCGAAGCTGCCCCGGAGATTGCGTCTTCGGTTGAATTTTAGCATTTTCATCGACATTTCAAATTAAGATTAATTTAGTCTTAGCATTGTACCGTCAAAAGATAAACGAATTTGAAGAATTTAATATCTTTGACATTATTAATTCTGCATTGACTGTTTTTGCATAAACTTAACAGATGTTTGCCAACCTTTAAGTGCCCATAAGTTTGGCGGCACTAAATTTGGAAAATGCTACAAAAAATAACATACCAGTAACTTACATTTATATTATTTGAATTGTACACGTTTGCAAATGGCACTTGTCGGCAAAACCTTTACATTTACAAATCCAGGGTTTCCTTTCAAGCATAAAAAAAGCATGATACAATTTTAATTCTTTAAAGTGTGTACGTTTGTATATGCCAGTTTTTGCAAAGCCTTACAAGTGCATGTCAAACTTTAACATAAAATTGATTGAAATGAGCATAATTGCGTATTCGGTTGAATTTCAGCATTTTCGTCGACATTTCAAATTAAGATTAATTTAGTCTTAGCATTGTACCGTCAAAAGATAAACGAATTTGAAGAATTTAATATCTTTGACATTATTAATTCTGCATTGACTGTTTTTGCATAAACTTAACAGATGTTTGCCAACCTTTAAGTGCCCATAAGTTTGGCGGCACTAAATTTGGAAAATGCTACAAAAAATAACATACCAGTAACTGACATTTAAATTATTTGAATTGTACACGTTTGCAAATGGCACTTGTCGGCAAAACCTTTACATATACAAATTCAGGGGTTCCTTTCAAACATAAAAAAAGCATGATACAATGTTAATTCTTTAACGTGTGTACGTTTGTAAATGCCAGTTTTTGCAAAGCCTTACAAGTGCATGTCAAACTTTAACATAAAATTGATTGAAATGAGCATAATTGCGTATTCGGTTGAATTTCAGCATTTTCATCGACATTGCAAATTAAGATTAATTTAGTCTATCCAGCATTAACTATAAAACTTAGCATGGTAACGTCAAAATATAAACGAATTTGAATAATTTAACGTATCTCGGTTGAATTTCGGCATTTTCGTCGAATTTGAAATTAAGATTAATTTAGTCTATACAGCATTAATCAATAAAACTTAGCTTGGTAACGTCAAAAATAAACGAAATGACTAGTTTTGCGTATTCAGTTGAATTTCGGAAATTACTGTTTTTGCATAAAAATTAACAGATGTTTGTCAACCTTTAAGTGCCTATAAGTTTGGCGGCACTTAATTTATAAAATGCTACAAAATATAACATACCAGTAAATGACATTTAAATTACTTCAATTGTACACGTTTACAAATGGCACTTGTCGGCAAAACCTTTACATATACAAATTCAGGGGTTCCTTTCAAACATAAAAAAAGCATGATACAATTTTAATTTTTTAACGTGTATACGTTTGTAAATGCAAGTTTTTGGCGAAACCTACAAGTGCATGTCAAACTTCAACATAAAATTGATTGAAATGAGCATAATTGCGTATTCGGTTGAATTTCAGCATTTTCATCGACATTGCAAATTAAGATTAATTTAGTCTATCCAGCATTAACTATAAAACTTAGCTTGGTACCGTCAAAAGATAAACGAAATTGACTAGTTTTGAGTATTCTTGAATATCTTTGACATTATTAATTTAGGAATGACTGTTTTTGCAATTTCGGCAATTTCGTCGAACTTTACAAATTAAAATTAATTTAGTCTATACAGCATTAACAATAAAACTTAGCTTGGTAACGTCAAAGTATAAACGAAATGACTAGTTTTGCGGCATTCGGTAGAATTTAGAAATTTTCGTTGAATTTGCAAATATAAGATTAATTTAGTCTATACCAGCATATAACAATTAAACTTAGCTTGGTAAAGTCAAAGTATAAACGAAATGACTAATGTTGCACTATTCGGTTGAATTTCGGCATTTTCGTCGAATTTGCAAATTAAGATTAATTTCAGACTATACAGCATTAACATGATAAAACTTAGCTTGGTAACGTCAAAGTATAAACGAAATGACTAGTTTTGCGTATTCGGTAGAATTTCGGCATTTTCGTTGAATTTGCAAACCTTACAAGATTAATTTAGTCAATACTGCATTAACAATAAAACTTAGCTTGAAAATGAAAGCATAAAAAATGATTAGTTTTGAGTATTCGGTTGAATTTCAGCATTTTCGTCGACATTGCATCTTAAGATTAATTTAGTCTATACAGCATTAACTATAAAACTTAGCATGGTAACGTCAAAATATAAACAAAAGATAAAACGAATTTGAAGAATTTAAATATCTTTGACATTATTAATTATTGAATGAAAACTGTTTTTAACGCATAAAAACTTAACAGATGTTTGTCAACCTTTAAGTGCCTACAAGTTTGGCGGCACTAAATTTGGAAAATGCTACAAAAAATAACATACCAGTAACTGACATTTAAATTATTTCAATTGTACACGTTTGCAAATGGCACTTGTCGGCAAAACCTTTACATATACAAATTCAGAAGTTCATTTCAAACATAAAAAAAGCATGATACAATTTTAATTTTTTAAAGTGTATACGTTTGTAAATGCCAGTTTTTGCAAAGACTTACAAGTGTATGTCAAACTTTAACATAAAATTGATTGAAATGAGCATAATTGCGTATTCGGTTGAATTTCATCATTTTCGTCGACATTGCATCTTAAGATTAATTTAGTCTATACAGCATTAACATTAAAACTTAGCTTGGTAACGTCAAAATATAAACGAAATGACTAGTTTTGCGTATTCGGTTGAATTTCGGCATTTTCGTCGAATTTGCAAATTAAGATTAATTTAGTCTATACAGCATTAACAATAAAACTTAGCTTGGTAACGTCAAAATATAAAAAAAAACTAATTTTGCGTATTCGGTTGAATTTCGGCATTTTTTGACATTTGCAAATTAAGATTAATTTAGTCTATACAGCATTAACTATAAAACTTAGCTTGGTAACGTCAAAATATAAACGAAATGACTAGTTTTGCTGTTAAATTTGCGGCACTAAGATGTTTGTCAACCTTTAAGTGCCTACAAGTTTGGCGGCACTAAATTTATAAAATGCTACAAAAAATAACATACCAGTAACTGACATTTAAATTACTTCAATTGTACACGTTTGCAAATGGCACTTGTCGGCAAAACCTTTACATATACAAATTCAGGGGTTCCTTTCAAACATAAATAAAGCATGATACAATTTTAATTTTTTAAAGTGTATATGTTTGTAAATGCAAGTTTTTGGCGAAACATTACAAGTGCATGTCAAACTTTAAGAAAAAAATGCTGAAATGACTAGTTTTGCGTATTCGGTTGAATTTCGGCATTTTCGTCGACATTGCATCTTAAGATTAATTTAGTCTATACAGCATTATCAATAAAACTTAGCTTGGTAACGTCAAAGTATAAACGAAATGACAGTTTTGAGTATTCGTGAATTTATTTTCGTTGAATTTGCAAATTAAGATTTGACATTATTAATTTTCGGAAATGACTGTTTTTGCAAAAACTTTAACAGATGTTTGTCAACCTTTAAGTAATAGCCTACAAGTTTGGCGGCACTAAATTTAGAAAAATGCTACAAAAAATAACATACCAGTAAATGACATTTAAATTATTTTGAATTGTACACGTTTGCAAATGGCACTTGTCGGCAAAACCTTTACATATACAAATTCAGGGATTCCTTTCAAACATAAATAAAGCATGATACAATGTTAATTCTTTAACGTGTGTACGTTTGTATATGCCACTTTTTGAAAAAGCCTTACAAGTGCATTTCAAACTTCAACATAAAATTGATTGAAATGAGCATAATTGCGTATTCGGTTGAATTTCAGCATTTTCGTCGACATTGCAAATTAAGATTAATTTAGTCTATCCAGCATTAACTATAAAACTTAGCATGGTACCGTCAAAAGATAAACGAATTTGAAGAATTTAATATCTTTGACATTATTATTTTTGTAATGACTGCTTTACCAAAAACTTTAACAGATGTTTGTCAACCTTTAAGTGCCTACAAGTTTGGCGGCACTAAATTTAGAAAATGCTACAAAAAATAACATACCAGTAACTGACATTTAAATTATTTGAATTGTACACGTTTGCAAATGGCACTTGTCGGCAAAACCTTTACATATACAAATTCAGGGGTTCATTTCAAACATAAAAAAAGCATGATACAATTTTAATTCTTTAAAGTGTGTACGTTTGTAAATGCCAGTTTTTGCAAAGCCTTACAAGTGCATGTCAAACTTTAACATAAAATTGATTGAAATGAGCATAATTGCGTATTCGGTTGAATTTCAGCATTTTCGTCGACATTGCAAATTAAGATTAATTTAGTCTATCCAGCATTAACTATAAAACTTAGCTTGGTACCGTCAAAAGATAAACGAAATTTGAATAATTTTACGATATCTTTGTTGAATTTCGGCATTTTCGTCAATTTGCAAATTAAGATTAATTTAGTCTATACAGCATTAACAAAAACTTAGCTTGGTAACGTCAAAAATAAACGAAATCTTACTAGTTTTTACATAAAAACTTTAACAGATGTTTGTCAACCTTTAAGTGCCTACAAGTTTGGCGGCACTAAATTTAGAAAATGCTACAAAAAATAACATACCAGTAAATGACATTTAACTTAGTTGATTTGTACACGTTTGCAAATGGCACTTGTCGGCAAAACCTTTACATATACAAATTCAGGGGTTCCTTTCAAACATAAATAAAGCATGATACAATGTTAATTCTTTAAAGTGTGTACGTTTGTAAATGCCAGTTTTTGCAAAGCCTTACAAGTGCATGTCAAACTTCAACATAAAATTGATTGAAATGACTAGTTTTGCGTATTCGGTTGAATTTCAGCATTTTCGTCGACATTGCAAATTAAGATTAATTTAGTCTATCCAGCATTAACTATAAAACTTAGCATGGTACCGTCAAAATATAAACGAATTTGAAGATTTTAATATCTTTGACATTATTAATTTAGGAATAACTGTTTTTCCCGAAATCTTACACAAACTTAACAAGTGTTTGTCAACCTTTAAGTGCCTACAAGTTTGGCGGCACTAAATTTATAAAATGCTACAAAAAATAACATACCAGTAACTGACATTTAAATTATTTGAATTGTACACGTTTGCAAATGGCACTTGTCGGCAAAACCTTTACATATACAAATTCAGAAGTTCATTTCAAACATAAAAAAAGCATGATACAATTTTAATTTTTTAAAGTGTATACGTTTGTAAATGCAAGTTTTTGGCGAAACATTACAAGTGCATGTCAAACTTTAACATAAAATTGATTGAAATGAGCATAATTGCGTATTCGGTTGAATTTCAGCATTTTCGTCGACATTGCAAATTAAGATTAAATTAGTCTATCCAGCATTAACTATAAAACTTAGCATGGTAACGTCAAAATATAAACGAAATGACTAGTTTTGAGTATTCGGTTGAATTTCAGCATTTTCGTCGACATTGCAAATTAAGATTAATTTAGTCTATCCAGCATTAACTATAAAACTTAGCTTGGTACCGTCAAAAGATAAACGAATTTGAAGATTTTAATATCTTTGACATTATTACTTTAGGAATGACTGTTTTTGCATAAAATTAACAGATGTTTGTCAACCTTTAAGTGCCTACAAGTTTGGCGGCACTAAATTTAGAAAATGCTACAAAAAATAACATACCAGTAACTGACATTTAAATTATTTGAATTGTACACGTTTGCAAATGGCACTTGTCGGCAAAACCTTTACATATACAAATTCAGAAGTTCATTTCAAACATAAAAAAAGCATGATACAATTTTAATTTTTTAAAGTGTATACGTTTGTAAATGCAAGTTTTTGGCGAAACATTACAAGTGCATGTCAAACTTTAAGAAAAAAATGCTTGAAATAACTAGTTTTGCGTATTCGGTTGAATTTCAGCATTTTCGTCGACATTGCATCTTAAGATTAATTTAGTCTATACAGCATTAACTATAAAACTTAGCTTGGTAACGTCAAAATATAAACGAAATGACTAGTTTTGCGTATTCGGTTGAATTTCGCATTATTCGTATTGCAAATTAAGATTAATTTAGTCTTTACAGCATTAACAAACTTAAACTAGATGTTTGTCAACCTTTAAGTGCCTACAAGTTTGGCGGCACTAAATTTATAAAATGCTACAAAAAATAACATACCAGTAAATGACATTTAAATTACTTCAATTGTACACGTTTGCAAATGGCACTTGTCGGCAAAACCTTTACATATACAAATTCAGGGGTTCCTTTCAAACATAAAAAAGCATGATACAATGTTAATTTTTTAACGTGTATACGTTTGTAAATGCAAGTTTTTTAGCAAAACAGCATTAACAAGTGCATGTCAAACTTGTAACATAAAAATATAAACGAAATGACTAGTTTTGCGTATTCGGTTGAATTTCAGCATTTTCGTCGACATTGCAAATTAAGATTAATTTAGTCTATCCAGCATTAACTATAAAACTTAGCATGGTACCGTCAAAATATAAACGAATTTGAAAATTTAAGAATTTAATATCTTTGACATTATTAAATTTTGTAATTGACTGTTTTTGCAAACTTAAAAACTTTAACAGATGTTTGTCAACCTTTAAGTGCCTACAAGTTTGGCGGCACTAAATTTAGAAAATGCTACAAAAAATAACATACCAGTAACTGACATTTAAATTATTTGAATTGTACACGTTTGCAAATGGCACTTGTCGGCAAAACCTTTACATATACAAATTCAGAAGTTCATTTCAAACATAAAAAAAGCATGATACAATTTTAATTTTTTAAAGTGTATACGTTTGTAAATGCCAGTTTTTGCAAAGGAAACATTACAAGTGCATGTCAAACTTTAACATAAAATTGATTGAAATGAGCATAATTTTGCGTATTCGGTTGAATTTCAGCATTTTCGTCGACATTGCATCTTAAGATTAATTTAGTCTATACAGCATTAACAATAAAACTTAGCTTGGTAACGTCAAAATATAAACGAAATGACTAGTTTTGAGTATTCGGTTGAATTTCGGCACTTTCGTCGACATTGCATCTTAAGATTAATTTAGTCTATACAGCATTAACTATAAAACTTAGCATGGTACCGTCAAAATATAAACGAATTTATAATCTTTGACATAACAGATGTTTGTCAACCTTTAAGTGCCTACAAGTTTGGCGGCACTAAATTTAGAAAATGCTACAAAAAATAACTATACCAGTAACTGACATTTAAATTAGCTAATTGTAAAGTCAAAGTTTAACGAAATGGCACTTGTGCGGACGGAAAACCTTTACAATATACAAATTCATGGGTTCCTTTCAAACATAAAAAAGCATGATACAATGTTAATTCTTTAACGTGTGTACGTTTGTATATGCCAGTTTTTGCAAAGACTTACAATGCAAATTTAACAATAAAATGACAATTTGCAATTCGGTTGAATTTCGGCATTTTCGTCGAATTTGCAAATTAAGATTAAATTAGTCTATACAGCATTAACAATAAAACTTAGCTTGTAAATGTATAAACGAAATGACTAGTTTTGCGTATTCGGTTGAATTTCAGCATTTTCGTCGACATTGCAAATTAAGATTAATTTAGTCTATCCAGCATTAACTATAAAACTTAGCTTGGTACCGTCAAAATATAAACGAATTTGAAGAATTTAATATCTTTGACATTATTAATTTTTCATTGACTGTTTTTGCATAAACTTAACAGATGTTTGTCAACCTTTAAGTGCCTACAAGTTTGGCGGCACTAAATTTAGAAAATGCTACAAAAAATAACATACCAGTAACTGACATTTAAATTATTTCAATTGTACACGTTTGCAAATGGCACTTGTCGGCAAAACCTTTACATATACAAATTCAGAAGTTCATTTCAAACATAAAAAAAGCATGATACAATTTTAATTTTTTAAAGTGTATACGTTTGTAAATGCAAGTTTTTGGCGAAACATTAAAAGTGCATGTCAAACTTAAAGAAAAAATGCTTGAAATGACTAGTTTTGCGTATTCGGTTGAATTTCAGCATTTTCGTCGACATTGCAAATTAAGATTAAATTAGTCTATCCAGCATTAACTATAAAACATAGCTTGGTAACGTCAAAATATAAACGAAATTGACTAGTTTTGAATATTCTGTTGACATTATTACATTTTCGTAATGACTGTTTTTGCAAATAACTTTAAAAATGTTTGTCTATACACTTTAAGTGCCATAAAAGTTTGGCGGCACTAAATTTGGAAAATGCTACAAAAAATAACATACCAGTAACTGACAATTAAATTATTTCAATTGTACACGTTTGCAAATGGCACTTGTCGGCAAAACCTTTACATATACAAATTCAGAAGTTCATTTCAAACATAAAAAAAGCATGATACAATTTTAATTTTTTAAAGTGTATACGTTTGTAAATTCAAGTTTAATTTAGTCTATACAGCATTAACAATAAAACTTAGCTTGGTAAAACGTCAAAGTAAAAACTGAAATGACTAGTTTTGCGTATTCGGTTGAATTTCGGCATTTTCGTCGAATTTGCAAATTAAGATTAATTTAGTCTATACAGCATTAACAATAAAACTTAGCTTGGTAACGTCAAAGTATAAACGAAATGACTAGTTTTGCGTATTCGGTTGAATTTCGGCATTTTCGTTGAATTTGCAAATTAAGATTAATTTAGTCTATACAGCATTAACAATAAAACTTAGCTTGGTAACGTCAAAATGTAAACGAAATGACTAGTTTTGCGTATTCGGTAGAATTTCGGCATTTTCGTTGAATTTGCAAATTAAGATTAATTTAGTCTATACAGCATTAACAATAAAACTTAGCTTGGTAACGTCAAAGTATAAACGAAATGACTAGTTTTGCGTATTCGGTTGAATTTCGGCATTTTCGTCAAATTAAAATTAATTTAGTCTATACAGCATTAACAATAAAACTTAGCTTGGTAACGTCAAAGTATAAACGAAATGACTAGTTTTGCGTATTCGGTTGAATTTCGGCACTTTCGGCGACTTTGGAAATTAAGATTAATTTAGTCTATACAGCATTAACAATAAAACTTAGCTTGGTAACGTCAAAGTATAAACGAAATGACTAGTTTTGCGTATTCGGTTGAATTTCGGCATTTTCGTCGAATTTGCAAATTAAGATTAATTTAGTCTATACAGCATTAACAATAAAACTTAGCTTGGTAACGTCAAAGTATAAACGAAATGACTAGTTTTGCGTATTCGGTTGAATTTCGGCATTTTCGTTGAATTTGCAAATTAAGATTAATTTAGTCTATACAGCATTAACAATAAAACTTAGCTTGGTAACGTCAAAATATAAACGAAATGACTAGTTTTGAGTATTCGGTTGAATTTCGGCATTTTCGTCGACATTGCATCTTAAGATTAATTTAGTCTATACAGCATTAACAATAAAACTTAGCTTGGTAACGTCAAAGTATAAACGAAATGACTAGTTTTGCGTATTCGGTAGAATTTCGGCATTTTCGTCGAATTTGCAAATTAAGATTAATTTAGTCTATACAGCATTAACAATAAAACTTAGCTTGGTAACGTCAAAGTATAAACGAAATGACTAGTTTTGCGTATTCGGTTGAATTTCGGCACTTTCGGCGACTTTGGAAATTAAGATTAATTTAGTCTATCCAGCATTAACTATAAAACTTAGCATGATACCTTCAAAAATTAAACGAATTTGAAGAATTTTATATCTTTGACATTATAAATTTTTCATTGACTGTTTTTGCATAAACTTTACAGATGTTTGTCAACATTTAAGAGCCTACAAGTTTGGCGGCACTGAATTTGGAAAATGCTACAAAAAATAACATACCAGTAACTGACAATTAAATTATTTCATTTGTACACGTTTGCAAATGGCACTTGTCGGCAAAACCTTTATATATACAAATTCAGAAGTTCATTTCAAACATAAAAAAAGCATGATACAATTTTAATTTTTTAAAGTGTATACGTTTGTAAATGCCAGTTTTTGCAAAGACTTACAAGTGTATGTCAAACTTTAACATAAAATTGATGAAATGACTAGTTTTGCGTATTCGGTTGAATTTCGGCATTTTCGTCGACATTGCATCTTAAGATTAATTTAGTCTATACAGCATTATCAATAAAACTTAGCTTGGTAACGTCAAAATATAAACGAAATTGACTAGTTTAATATCTTTGCATTAGGTTGAATTTCGGCATTTTCCGTTGAATTTGCAAAAATTTAACAGATGTTTGTCAACCTTTAAGTGCCTACAATGCGGCACTAAAATTAAAAAATAGCTACAAAAAATAACATACAACAGTAAACGACATTTAAATTAGTTTAATTGTACACGGTTGCAAATTCGGCACTTGTCGGCAAAACCATTTACATATACAAAATCAGAAGTTCATTTCAAACATAAAAAAGCATGATACAATGTTAATTTTTTAAAGTGTATACGTTTGTAAATGCAAGATTAATTTAGTCAAAACAACATTAACAAAAATAGCTTGTTAAAGTCAAAGTATAAACGAAATGACTAGTTTTGCGTATTCGGTTGAATTTCGGCATTTTCGTCGAATTTGCAAATTAAGATTAATTTAGTCTATACAGCATTAACAATAAAACTTAGCTTGGTAACGTCAAAGTATAAACGAAATGACTAGTTTTGCGTATTCGGTTGAATTTCGGCATTTTCGTTGAATTTGCAAATTAAGATTAATTTAGTCTATACAGCATTAACTATAAAACTTAGCATGATACCTTCAAAAATTAAACGAATTTGAAGAATTTTATATCTTTGACATTATAAATTTTTCATTGACTGTTTTTGCATAAACTTTACAGATGTTTGTCAACCTTTAAGAGCCTATAAGTTTGGCGCCACTGAATTTGGAAAATGCTACAAAACATAACATACCAGTAACTGACAATTAAATTATTTCAATTGTACACGTTTGCAACAGGCACTTGTCGGAAAAACCTTTACATATACAAATTCAGAAGTTTATTTAAAACATAAAAAAGCATGATACAATATTAATTTTTTAAAGTGTATACGTTTGTAAATGCAAGTTTTTCGCGAAAGTGCATGTCAAACTTTAAAAAAAAAAATGCTTGAAATCACTAGTTTTGCGTATTCGGTTGAATTTCATCATTTTCGTCGAATTTGCAAATTAAGATTAATTTAGTCTATACAGCATTAACAATAAAACTTAGCTTGGTAACGTCAAAGTATAAACGAAATGACTAGTTTTGCGTATTCGGTTGAATTTCGGCATTTTCGTCGAATTTGCAAATTAAGATTAATTTAGTCTATACAGCATTAACAATAAAACTTAGCTTGGTAACGTCAAAGTATAAACGAAATGACTAGTTTTGCGTATTCGGTAGAATTTCGGCATTTTCGTTGAATTTGCAAATTAAGATTAATTTAGTCTATACAGCATTAACAATAAAACTTAGCTTGGTAAAGTCAAAGTATAAACGAAATGACTAGTTTTGCGTATTCGGTTGAATTTCGGCATTTTCGTTGAATTTGCAAATTAAGATTAATTTAGTCTATACAGCATTAACAATAAAACTTAGCTTGGTAACGTCAAAGTATAAACGAAATGACTAGTTTTGCGTATTCGGTTGAATTTCGGCATTTTCGTTGAATTTGCAAATTAAGATTAATTTAGTCTATACAGCATTAACAATAAAACTTAGCTTGGTAACGTCAAAGTATAAACGAAATGACTAGTTTTGAAAAAGTTGCGTATTCGGTAGAATTTCGGCATTTTCGTTGAATTTGCAAATTAAGATTAATTTAGTCTATACAGCATTAACAATAAAACTTAGCTTGGTAAAGTCAAAGTATAAACGAAATGACTAGTTTTGCGTATTCGGTAGAATTTCGGCATTTTCGTTGAATTTGCAAATTAAGATTAATTTAGTCTATACAGCATTAACAATAAAACTTAGCTTGGTAACGTCAAAATATAAACGAAATGACTAGTTTTGCGTATTCGGTTGAATTTCGGCATTTTCGTCGAATTTGCAAATTAAGATTAATTTAGTCTATACAGCATTAACAATAAAACTTAGCTTGGTAACGTCAAAGTATAAACGAAATGACTAGTTTTGCGTATTCGGTTGAATTTCGGCATTTTCGTTGAATTTGCAAATTAAGATTAATTTAGTCTATACAGCATTAACAATAAAACTTAGCTTGGTAACGTCAAAGTATAAACGAAATGACTAGTTTTGCGTATTCGGTTGAATTTCGGCATTTTCGTTGAATTTGCAAATTAAGATTAATTTAGTCTATACAGCATTAACAATAAAACTTAGCTTGGTAAAGTCAAAGTATAAACGAAATGACTAGTTTTGCGTATTCGGTTGAATTTCGGCATTTTCGTCGAATTTGCAAATTAAAATTAATTTAGTCTATACAGCATTAACAATAAAACTTAGCTTGGTAACGTCAAAGTATAAACGAAATGACTAGTTTTGCGTATTCGGTTGAATTTCGGCATTTTCGTTGAATTTGCAAATTAAGATTAATTTAGTCTATACAGCATTAACAATAAAACTTAGCTTGGTAACGTCAAAGTATAAACGAAATGACTAGTTTTGCGTATTCGGTTGAATTTCGGCATTTTCGTCGAATTTGCAAATTAAGATTAATTTAGTCTATACAGCATTAACAATAAAACTTAGCTTGGTAACGTCAAAGTATAAACGAAATGACTAGTTTTGCGTATTCGGTTGAATTTCGGCATTTTCGTTGAATTTGCAAATTAAAATTAATTTAGTCTATACAGCATTAACAATAAAACTTAGCTTGGTAACCAAATATAAAAAACAAATGACTAGTTTTGCGTATTCGGTAGAATTTCGGCATTTTCGTTGAATTTGCAAATTAAGATTAATTTAGTCTATACAGCATTAACAATAAAACTTAGCTTGGTAACGTCAAAAGATGTAACGTAAAAAACGAAATGACTAGTTTTGCGTATTCGGTTGAATTTCGGCATTTTCGTCGAATTTGCAAATTAAGATTAATTTAGTCTATACAGCATTAACAATAAAACTTAGCTTGGTAACGTCAAAGTATAAACGAAATGACTAGTTTTGCGTATTCGGTTGAATTTCGGCATTTTCGTCGACATTGCATCTTAAGATTAATTTAGTCTATCCAGCATTAACTATAAAACTTAGCATGGTACCGTCAAAAATATAAACGAATTTGAAGAATTTTATATCTTTGACATTATAAATTTTTCATTGACTGTTTTTGCATAAACTTAACAGATGTTTGTCAACCTTTAAGTGCCTACAAGTTTGGCGGCACTAAATTTGGAAAATGCTACAAAAAATAACATACCAGTAACTGACAATTAAATTATTTCAATTGTACACGTTTGCAAATGGCACTTGTCGGCAAAACCTTTACATATACAAATTCAGAAGTTCATTTATAAAAATTAAGAGTTAACAAACATAAAAAAGCATGATACAATTTTAATTTTTTAAAGTGTATACGTTTGTAAATGCAAGTTAAATTAATTTAGTCAAACAGCATTAACAAGTGCATGTCAAACTTGGTAAAAAAATGAAACTTGAAATGACTAGTTTTGCGTATTCGGTTGAATTTCAGCATTTTCGTCGACATTGCATCTTAAGATTAATTTAGTCTATACAGCATTAACAATAAAACTTAGCTTGGTAACGTCAAAATATAAACGAAATAGACTAGTTTTGCGTATTCGGTTGAAATTATTAATTTTCGTTGACTGAATTTGCAAATTAAAATTAATTTAGTCTATCAAGCTTTAACCATACAAGTTTGGCGGACTAAATTTGGAAAATGCTACAAAAAATAACATACCAGTAATGACTATTGTAGAATTTGATTTCAATTGTACACGTTTGCAAATGAAGCACTTTAGTCGGCAAAACCTTTACATATAAAAATTCAGCTTGGTAAATCAAACTATAAAAGAAAGACTATGATACATATTTGGTAGAATTTCGGCATTTTCGTGTATATTTGTAAATTCAGAGTTATTTAGTCTATACAGCATTAACAATAAAACTTAGCTTGGTAAAATAAAATAATTGAAATAACTAGTTTTGCGTATTCGGTTGAATTTCAGCATTTTCGTCGACATTGCATCTTAAGATTAATTTAGTCTATACAGCATTAACAATAAAACTTAGCTTGGTAACGTCAAAATATAAACGAAATGAATAGTTTTGCGTATCTCGGACATTATAATTTCGGCATTTTCGTTTGAATTTGCAAATTTAAAAATTAACATATGTCTGTCAAGCTTTAAGTGCCATAAAAGTTTGGCTTGGCAACGTCAAAGTATAAACGAAATGCTACAAAAAATAACATACTCAGTAAATTTCGACATTTAAATTAGTTGAATTTGTACACGTTTGCAAAATGGCACTTAGTCGGCAAAACCTTTACATATACAAATTCAGAAGTTCATTTCAAACATAAAAGAAGCATGATACAATTTTAATTTTTTAAAGTGTATACGTTTGTAAATGCCAGTTTTTGCAAAGACTTAAAAGTTTTGTCAAATTTAAAGATTAATTTAGTCTATACAGCATTAACAATAAAACTTAGCTTGGTAACGTCAAAGTATAAACGAAATGACTAGTTTTGCGTATTCGGTTGAATTTCGGCATTTTCGTCGAATTTGCAAATTAAGATTAATTTAGTCTATACAGCATTAACAATAAAACTTAGCTTGGTAAAGTTAAAGTATAAATGAAATGACTAGTTTTGCGTATTCGGTTGAATTTCAGCATTTTCGTCGACATTGCAAATTAAGATTAATTTAGTCTATCCAGCATTAACTATAAAACTTAGCTTGGTACCGTCAAAAGATAAACGAATTTGAAGAATTTAATATCTTTGACATTATTACTTTTGGAATGACTGTTTTTGCATAAACTTTAACAGATGTTTGTCAACCTTTAAGTGCCTACAAGTTTGGCGGCACTAAATTTAGAAAATGCTACAAAAAATAACATACATTTACATTAGGTGATTTGTACACGTTTGCAAATGGCACTTGTCGGCAAAACCTTTACATATACAAATTCAGGGGTTCCTTTCAAACATAAATAAAGCATGATACAATGTTAATTCTTTAACGTGTGTACGTTTGTATATGCCAGTTTTTGCAAAGCCTTACAAGTGCATGTCAAACTTTAACATAAAATTGATTGAAATGAGCATAATTGCGTATTCGGTTGAATTTCAGCATTTTCGTCGACATTGCAAATTAAGATTAATTTAGTCTATCCAGCATTAACTATAAAACTTAGCTTGGTACCGTCAAAAGATAAACGAATTTGAAGAATTTAATATCTTTGTTATTATTATTTTTGTAATGACTGCTTTACCATAAACTTTAACAGATGTTTGTCAACCTTTAAGTGCCTACAAGTTTGCACCTTACAACCTTGTTTGCAGCAAATTGTTTGCAGCAAATTTGTTTGTAGCAAACTGCTTGCAGCAAATTGTTTGCAGAAAATTGTTCGCAACACATTTGTTTGCAGCAAAATTTGTTTTCAGCAAATTTGTTTGCAGCAAATTGTTTGCAGAAAATTATTTGCAGCCAATTGTGTGTAGCAAAATGTTTGCAGCAAATTGTTTGCAGCAAATTGTTTGCAGAAAATTGATTGCAGCAAATTGGTTGCAGCAAATTTGTTTGCAGCAAACTGTTTGCAGCAAATTTGTTTGCAGCAAAATGTTTGCAGCAAATTTGTTTGCAGCCAATTGTTTGTAGCAAAATGTTTGCAGCAAATTGTTTGTAGCGAATTGTTTGTGAAAATTTTGCAAAAATTGTTTGCAACACATTTGTTTGCTGCAAATTGTTTGCAGAAAATAGTTTGCAGCAAATTTGTTTGCAGCAAATTGTTTGCAGCAAATTGTTTTTAGCAAATTGTTTTTAGCAAATTGTTTGCAGCAAATTGTTTGCAGCAAATTGTTTTTAGCAAATTGTTTGCAGCAAATTGTTTGCAGCAAATTGTTTGCAGCAAATTTGTTGTTTGTAGCAAATTGTTTGTAGCAAATTTGTTTGCAGCAAGTTTGTTTGCAGCAAATTGTTTGCAGCAAATTTGTTTGCAGCCAATTTGTTTGCAACAAAATTGTTTGCAGCAAATTGTTTGCAGCAAATTGTTTGTTTGCAGCAAATTTGTTTGGCAGCTAATTGTTTGTAGCAAATTGTTTGCAGCAAATTTGTTTGCAGCTAATTGTTTTTAGCAAATTGTTTGCAGCAAATTGTTTGCAGCAAATTGTTTGCAGCAAATTTGTTTGCAGCAAATTGTTTGTAGCAAATTGTTTGCAGCAAATTGTTTGCAGCAAATTGTTTGCAGCAAATTGTTTGCAGCAAATTTGTTTGCAGCAAACTGTTTGCAGCAAATTGTTTGCAGAAAATTGTTCACAACACATTTGTTTGCTGCAAATTGTTTGCAGAAAATTTGTTTGCAGCAAATTGTTTGTAGCAAATTGTTTGCAGCAAAATTGTTTGCAGCAAATTTGTTTGCAGCAAATTGTTTGCAGAAAATTGTTTGCAGCAAATTGTTTGCAGCAAATTTGTTTGTAGCAAATTGTTTGCATCAAATTGTTTGCAGCAAATTTGTTTGCAGCAAATTGTTTGCAGCAAATTTGTTTGCAGCAAATTGTTTGCAGCAAATTTGTTTGCAGCAAATTGTTTGCAGAAAATTGTTTGCAGCCAATTGTTTGTAGCAAATTGTTTGCAGCAAATTGTTTGCAGCACATTGTTTGCAGAAAATTGTTTGCAGCAAATTGTTTGCAGCAAATTGTTTGCATCAAATTGTTTGCAGCAAATTGTTTGCAGCAAATTGTTTGCAGCAAATTTGTTTGCAGCAAATTTGTTTGCAGCAAATTTGTAATTGTTTGCAAAATTTGTTTGCAGCAAATTGTTTGCAGCAAATTTGTTTGCAGCAAATTGTTTGCAGAAAATTATTTGCAGCAAATTGTTTGTAGCAAAAATGTTTGCAGCAAATTGTTTGCAGCAAATTGTTTGCAGAAAATTGTTTGCAGCAAATTGTTTGCAGCAAATTGTTTGTAGCAAATTGTTTGTAGCAAATTGTTTGCAGCAAATTGTTTGCAACAAATTTGTTTGCAGCAAATTTGTTTGCAGCAAATTGTTTGCAGCAAATTTGTTTGCAGCAAATTGTTTGCAGCAAATTGTTTGCTGCAAATTGTTTGCAGCAAATTGTTTGCACAAATTTGTTTGCAGCAAATTGTTTGCGAGCAAATTGTTTGCAGCAAATTGTTTGCAGCAAATTGTTTGCAGCAAATTGTTTGCAGCAAATTGTTTGCAGCAAATTAAATTGTTTGCAGCAAATTGTTTGTAGCAAATTGTTTGCAGCAAATTGTTTGCAAATTGTTAGCAAATTGTTTGTAGCAAATTGTTTGCAGCAAATTGTTTGCAGCAAATTGTTTGCAGCAAATTTGTTTGCAGCAAATTGTTTGCAGCAAATTGTTTGCAGCAAATTGTTTGCAGCAAATTGTTTGCAGCAAATTGTTTGCAGCAAATTGTTTGCAGCAAATTGTTTTGCAGCAAATTGTTTGCAGCAAATTGTTTGCAGCAAATTGTTTGCAGCAAATTTGTTTGCAGCAAATTTATTGTAGCAAATTGTTTGCAGCAAATTATTTGTAGCAAATTTGTTTGCAGCAAATTTGTTTGCAGCAAATTTGTTTGCAGCAAATTTGTTTGCAGCAA
This sequence comes from Drosophila arawakana, assembly GCA_018151165.1. Classification (NCBI taxonomy): domain Eukaryota; kingdom Metazoa; phylum Arthropoda; class Insecta; order Diptera; family Drosophilidae; genus Drosophila; species Drosophila arawakana. Next base: position 51,944 of record JAECWX010000278.1, on the reverse strand, counting down.
ATTGTTTGCAGCAAATTGTTTGCAGCAAATTTGTTTGCAGCAAATTGTTTGCAGCAAATTGTTTGCAGCAAATTGTTTGCAGCAAATTTGTTTGCAGCAAATTGTTTGCAGCAAATTGTTTGCAGCAAATTGTTTGCAGCAAATTGTTTGCAGCAAATTTGTTTGTAGCAAATTGTTTGTAGCAAATTGTTTGCAGCAAATTGTTTGCAGCAAATTGTTTGCAGCAAATTGTTTGTTTGAGCAAATTGTTTGCAGCAAATTGTTTGCAGCAAATTTGTTTGCAGCAAATTGTTTGCAGCAAATTGTTTGCAGCAAATTTGTTTGCAGCAAATTGTTTGCAGCAAATTGTTTGCAGCAAATTGTTTGCAGCAAATTTGTTTGCAGCAAATTGTTTGCAGCAAATTGTTTGCAGCAAATTTGTTGCAGCAAATTGTTTGTAGCAAATTGTTTGCAGCAAATTGTTTGCAGCAAATTGTTTGCAGCAAATTGTTTGTAGCAAATTGTTTGCATAAATGTATGAGCAAATTTGTTTGCAGCAAATTGTTTGTAGCAATTTGTTTGCAGCAAATTTGTTTGCAGCAAATTGTTTGTAGCAAATTGTTTGCAGCAAATTGTTTGCAGCAAATTGTTTGCAGCAAATTGTTTGCAGCAAAAATTTGTTTGCAGCAAATTGTTTGTAGCAAATTTGTTTGCAGCAAATTGTTTGCAGCAAATTGTTTGCAGCAAATTGTTTGCAGCAAATTGTTTGCAGCAAATTGTTTGCAGTAAATTGTTTGTAGCAAATTGTTTGTAGCAAATTGTTTGTAGCAAATTGTTTGCAGCAAATTTGTTTGCAGAACAAATTTGTTTGCAGCAAATTTGTTTGCAGCAAATTGTTTGTAGCAAATTGTTTGCAGCAAATTGTTTGCAGCAAATTGTTTGCAGCAAATTGTTTGCAGCAAATTGTTTGCAGCAAATTGTTTTTAGTTTGCAGAAAATTGTTTGCAGCAAATTGTTTGTAGCAAATTAATTGTATCAAATTGTTTGTAGCAAATTGTTTGCAGCAAATTATTTGTAGCAAATTTGTTTGCAGCAAATTGGTTGCAGCAAATTTGTTTGCAGCAAACTGTTTGCAGCAAATTTGTTTGCAGCCAATTGTGTGTAACAAAATGTTTGCAGCAAATTGTTTGCAGCAAATTGTTTGCAGAAAATTGATTGCAGCAAATTGTATGTAGCAAATTGTTTGTATCAAATTGTTTGTAGCAAATTGTTTGCAGCAAATTGTTCGCAACACATTTGTTTGCAGCAAATTGTTTGCAGCAAATTTGTTTGCAGCAAATTTGTTTGCAGCAAATTGTTTGCTGCTAATTGTTTGCAGCCAATTGTTTGCATCAAATTTGTTTGCAGCAAATTGTTTGCAGAAAATTATTTGCAGCCAATTGTGTGTAGCAAAATGTTTGCAGCAAATTGTTTGCAGCAAATTGTTTGCAGAAAATTGATTGCAGCAAATTGTATGTAGCAAATTGTTTGTATCAAATTGTTTGTAGCAAATTGTTTGCAGCAAATTGTTCGCAACACATTTGTTTGCAGCAAATTTGTTTGCAGCAAATTGTTTGTAGCAATTTGTTTGCAGCAAATTGTTTGCAGCAAATTGTTTGCAGCAAATTGTTTGCAGCAAATTTTTTTGCAGCCAATTGTTTTTCGCAAATTGTTTGCAGAAAATTGATTGCAGCAAATTGTATGTAGCAAATTGATTGTATCAAATTATATGTAGCAAATTGTTTGCAGCAAATTGTTTGTAGCAAATTTGATTGCAGCAAATTTGTTTGCAGCTAATTGTTTTTCGCAAATTGTTTACATCAAATTGTTTGCAGCAAATTTGTTTGCAGCAAATTTGTTTGCAGCCAATTGTTTGCTGCTAATTGTTTGCAGCCAATTGTTTGTATCAAATTGTTTGTAGCAAATTGTTTGCAGCAAATTGTTCGCAACACATTTGTTTGCAGCAAATTTGTTTGCAGCAAATTGTTTGTAGCAATTTGTTTGCAGCAAATTGTTTGCAGCAAATTTGTTTGCAGCAAATTGTTTGCAGCAAATTGTTTTGCAGCAAATTGTTTGCAGCAAATTTGTTTGCAGCAAATTGTTTGTAGCAAATTGTTTGACAGCAAATTGTTTGCAGCAAATTGTTTGCAGCAAATTGTTTGCAGCAAATTTGTTTGCAGCAAATTGTTTGCAGCAAATTGTTTGCAGCAAATTGTTTGCAGAAATTGTTTGCAGCAAATTGTTTTGCAGCAAATTGTTTGCAGCAAATTTGTTTGCAAATTTGTTTGCAGCAAATTGTTTTGCAGCAAATTGTTTGCAGCAAATTGTTTGCAGCAAATTGTTTGCAGCAAATTGTTTGTAGCAAATTTGTTTTGCAGCAAATTGTTTGCAGCAAATTGTTTGCAGCAAATTGTTTGTAGCAAATTGTTTGCAGCAAATTGTTTGCAGCAAATTTGTTTGCAGCAAATTGTTTGCAGCAAATTGTTTGCAGCAAATTGTTTGCAGCAAATTTGTTTGCAGCAAATTTGTTTGCAGCAAATTGTTTGCAGCAAATTGTTTGCAGCAAATTGTTTGCAGCAAATTTGTTTGCAGCAAATTTGTTTGCAGCAAATTTGTTTGCAGCAAATTGTTTGCAGCAAATTGTTTGCAGCAAATTGTTTGCAGCAAATTGTTTGCAGCAAATTGTTTGCAGCAAAATTGTTTGCAGCAAATTTGTTTGCAGCAAATTGTTTGTAGCAAATTGTTTGCAGCAAATTGTTTGCAGCAAATTGTTTGCAGCAAATTTGTTTGTAGCAAATTTTTTGCGTTTGCAGCAAATTGTTTGCAGCAAATTTGTTTGCAGCAAATTGTTTGCAGCAAATTTGTTTGCAGCAAATTGTTTGTAGCAAATTGTTTGCAGCAAATTGTTTGCAGCAAATTGTTTGCAGCAAATTGTTTGCAGCAAATTGTTTGCAGCAAATTTGTTTGCAGCAAATTTGTTTGCAGCAAATTGTTTGCAGCAAATTGTTTGCAGCAAATTGTTTGCAGCAAATTGTTTGCAGCAAATTGTTTGCAGCAAATTTGTTTGCAGCAAATTTGTTTGCAGCAAATTGTTTGCAGCAAATTGTTTGCAGCAAATTTGTTTGCAGCAAATTGTTTGCAGCAAATTTGTTTGCAGCAAATTGTTTGCAGCAAATTGTTTGCAGCAAATTGTTTGCAGCAAATTGTTTGCAGCAAATTGTTTGCAGCAAATTGTTTGCAGCAAATTTGTTTGCAGCAAATTGTTTGCAGCAAATTGTTTGCAGCAAATTGTTTGCAGCAAATTGTTTGCAGCAAATTTGTTTGCAGCAAATTGTTTGCAGCAAATTGTTTGCAGCAAATTGTTTGCAGCAAATTGTTTGCAGCAAATTGTTTGCAGCAAATTGTTTGCAGCAAATTGTTTGCAACAAATTGTTTGCAGCAAATTGTTTGCAGCAAATTGTTTGCAGCAAATTGTTTGCAGCAAATTGTTTGCAGCAAATTGTTTGCAGCAAATTGTTTGCAGCAAATTGTTTGCAGCAAATTGTTTGCAGCAAATTTGTTTGCAGCAAATTTGTTTGCAGCAAATTGTTTGCAGCAAATTGTTTGCAGCAAATTTGTTTGCAGCAAATTGTTTGCAGCAAATTTGTTTGCAGCAAATTGTTTGCAGCAAATTGTTTGCAGCAAATTGTTTGCAGCAAATTGTTTGCAGCAAATTGTTTGCAGCAAATTTGTTTGCAGCAAATTGTTTGCAGCAAATTGTTTGCAGCAAATTTGTTTGCAGCAAATTGTTTGCAGCAAATTGTTTGCAGCAAATTGTTTGCAGCAAATTGTTTGCAGCAAATTTGTTTGCAGCAAATTTGTTTGCAGCAAATTTGTTTGCAGCAAATTGTTTGCAGCAAATTGTTTGCAGCAAATTGTTTGCAGCAAATTGTTTGCAGCAAATTGTTTGCAGCAAATTTGTTTGCAGCAAATTGTTTGCAGCAAATTTGTTTGCAGCAAATTGTTTGCAGCAAATTTGTTTGCAGCAAATTGTTTGCAGCAAATTTGTTTGCAGCAAATTGTTTGCAGCAAATTGTTTGCAGCAAATTGTTTGCAGCAAATTGTTTGCAGCAAATTGTTTGTAGCAAATTTGTTTGCAGCAAATTGTTTGCAGCAAATTTGTTTGCAGCAAATTGTTTGCAGCAAATTGTTTGCAGCAAATTGTTTGCAGCAAATTGTTTGCAGCAAATTGTTTGCAGCAAATTGTTTGCAGCAAATTTGTTTGCAGCAAATTTGTTTGCAGCAAATTGTTTGCAGCAAATTTGTTTGCAGCAAATTGTTTGCAGCAAATTTGTTTGTAGCAAATTGTTTGCAGCAAATTTGTTTGCAGCAAATTTGTTTGCAGCAAATTGTTTGCAGCAAATTGTTTGCAGCAAATTGTTTGCAGCAAATTTGTTTGCAGCAAATTGTTTGCAGCAAATTGTTTGCAGCAAATTTGTTTGTAGCAAATTTTGTTTGCAGCAAATTGTTTGCAGCAAATTGTTTGCAGCAAATTGTTTGCAGCAAATTGTTTGTAGCAAATTTGTTTGCAGCAAATTGTTTGCAGCAAATTTGTTTGCAGCAAATTGTTTGCAGCAAATTTGTTTGCAGCAAATTTGTTTGCAGCAAATTGTTTGCAGCAAATTTGTTTGCAGCAAATTTGTTTGCAGCAAATTGTTTGCAGCAAATTTGTTTGCAGCAAATTGTTTGCAGCAAATTGTTTGCAGCAAATTGTTTGCAGCAAATTGTTTGCAGCAAATTGTTTGCAGCAAATTGTTTGCAGCAAATTTGTTTGCAGCAAATTGTTTGCAGCAAATTTGTTTGCAGCAAATTGTTTGCAGCAAATTTGTTTGCAGCAAATTGTTTGCAGCAAAATTGTTTGCAGCAAATTGTTTGCAGCAAATTGTTTGCAGCAAATTGTTTGCAGCAAATTGTTTGCAGCAAATTGTTTGCAGCAAATTGTTTGCAGCAAATTGTTTGCAGCAAATTGTTTGCAGCAAATTGTTTGCAGCAAATTGTTTGCAGCAAATTGTTTGCAGCAAATTTGTTTGCAGCAAATTGTTTGCAGCAAATTGTTTGCAGCAAATTTGTTTGCAGCAAATTTGTTTGCAGCAAATTGTTTGCAGCAAATTTGTTTGCAGCAAATTGTTTGCAGCAAATTGTTTGCAGCAAATTGTTTGCAGCAAATTTGTTTGCAGCAAATTGTTTGCAGCAAATTTGTTTGCAGCAAATTTGTTTGCAGCAAATTGTTTGCAGCAAATTGTTTGCAGCAAATTGTTTGCAGCAAATTGTTTGCAGCAAATTGTTTGCAGCAAATTTGTTTGCAGCAAATTGTTTGCAGCAAATTGTTTGCAGCAAATTTGTTTGCAGCAAATTGTTTGCAGCAAATTGTTTGCAGCAAATTGTTTGCAGCAAATTGTTTGCAGCAAATTGTTTGCAGCAAATTTTTGCTTTGCAGCAAATTGTTTGCAGCAAATTGTTTGCAGCAAATTGTTTGCAGCAAATTGTTTGCAGCAAATTTGTTTGCAGCAAATTGTTTGCAGCAAATTTTTTTGCAGCAAATTGTTTGCAGCAAATTTGTTTGCAAATTGTTTTGTAGCAAATTGTTTGCAGCAAATTGTTTGTAGCAAATTTGTTTGCAGCAAATTGTTTGCAGCAAATTTGTTTGCAGCAAATTGTTTGCAGCAAATTGTTTGCAGCAAATTTGTTTGCAGCAAATTGTTTATTAGCAAATTGTTTGCAGCAAATTGTTTGCAGCAAATTTGTTTGCAGCAAATTGTTTGTAGCAAATTGTTTGCAGCAAATTGTTTGCAGCAAATTTGTTTGTAGCAAATTGTTTGCAGCAAATTGTTTGCAGCAAATTTGTTTGCAGCAAATTGTTTGCAGCAAATTGTTTGCAGCAAATTTGTTTGCAGCAAATTGTTTGCAGCAAATTTGTTTGCAGCAAATTGTTTGCAGCAAATTTGTTTGTAGCAAATTGTTTGCAGCAAATTGTTTGCAGCAAATTGTTTGTAGCAAATTTGTTTTGCAGCAAATTGTTTGCAGCAAATTTGTTTGCAGCAAATTGTTTGCAGCAAATTGTTTGCAGCAAATTGTTTGCAGCAAATTGTTTGCAGCAAATTTGTTTGCAGCAAACTGTTTGCAGCAAATTGTTTGCAGCAAATTGTTTGCAGCAAATTTGTTTGCAGCAAATTGTTTGCAGCAAATTGTTTGCAGCAAATTTGTTTGCAGCAAATTGTTTGCAGCAAATTTGTTTGCAGCAAATTGTTTGCAGCAAATTGTTTGCAGCAAATTGTTTGCAGCAAATTTGTTTGCAGCAAATTTGTTTGCAGCAAATTGTTTGCAGCAAATTGTTTGCAGCAAATTGTTTGCAGCAAATTTGTTTGTAGCAAATTTGTTTGCAGCAAATTGTTTGCAGCAAATTGTTTGCAGCAAATTGTTTGCAGCAAATTGTTTGCAGCAAATTGTTTGTGCAGCAAATTGTTTGCAGCAAATTTGTTTGCAGCAAATTGTTTGCAGCAAATTGTTTGCAGCAAATTTGTTTGCAGCAAATTGTTTGCAGCAAATTGTTTGCAGCAAATTTGTTTGCAGCAAATTGTTTGTAGCAAATTGTTTGCAGCAAATTGTTTGCAGCAAATTGTTTGCAGCAAATTTGTTTGCAGCAAATTGTTTGCAGCAAATTGTTTGCAGCAAATTGTTTGCAGCAAATTGTTTGCAGCAAATTGTTTGCAGCAAATTGTTTGCAGCAAATTGTTTGCAAATTTGCAAAATTGTTTGTAGCAAATTTGTTTGCAGCAAATTGTTTGCAGCAAATTGTTTGCAGCAAATTTGTTTGCAGCAAATTGTTTGTAGCAAATTTGTTTGTAGCAAATTGTTTGCAGCAAATTTGTGTGCAGCAAATTGTTTGCAGCAAATTGTTTGCAGCAAATTGTTTGCAGCAAATTGTTTGTAGCAAATTGTTTGCAGCAAATTGTTTGTAGCAAATTTGTTTGCAGCAAATTGTTTGCAGCAAATTGTTTGCATCACATTGTTTGCAGCAAATTATTTGTAGTAAATTTGTTTGCAGCAAATTGTTTGCAGCAATTTGCTTTGGGGCAAATTGTTTGCAGCAAATTGTTTGGTAGCAAATTGTTTGTAGCAAATTGTTTGCAGCAAATTGTTTGTAGCAAATTGTTTGCAAACAAATTTGTTTGCAGCCAATTGCTTGTAAGCAAATTGTTTGTAGCAAATTGTTTGTAGCAAATTGTTTGCAGTAAATTGTTTTTAGCAAATTGTTTTTAGCAAATTTGTTTGTAAGCAAATTGTTTGTAGCAAATTGCTTGCTGCAAATTGAGCTTCAGGCAATTTGTTTGTAGCAAATTGTTTGCGTTAAGTTGTGTTGTAACAAATGTTTCCAGTAGCTTGTTTGCGTTAAATGTTGGGAGCAAATTTGTTTGCAGCAAATTGTTTGCAGTAAATTGCTTTGTAGCAAATTCTTTGTAGCAAATTGTTCGTAGCTTATTTGTTTGTAGCAAATTTGTTTGTAGCAACTTTTGCAACAAATTGTTTGGGCAGCAAATTTGTTCGCAGCTAATTTGTTTGTAGCAAATTGTTCGAAGTACATTTGTTTGGCAGCAAATTGTTGCAGCAAATTGGTTTGTAGCAAATTGTTTGCAGTAAATTGTTTGCAACACTCAAATTTGTTTGCAGCCAATTGTTCGAAAATTGGAGCCAATGTCAACAAATTGTTTGCAGCAAATAATTTGAGCCAGCAAATTGTTTGAAGCAAATTGTTTGTAGCAAATTGCTTGTAGCAAATTTTGTTTGCAGCAAATTGTTTGCAGCAAATTTGTTTGCACAAATTGTTTGCAGCAAATTTTTTGCAAAATTGTTTGCAGCAAATTGTTTGCAGCAAATTGTTTGCAGCAAATTTGTTTGCAGCAAATTTTTTGCAGCAAATTGTTTGCAGCAAATTTGCTTGCAGCAAATTGTTTGCAGAAAATTTCTTTGCATCAAACTGTTTGTAGCAAATTGTTCGCAGAAATTGTTTGCAGCAAATTGTTTGCAAACACATTTGCTCGCAGCAAATTGTTTGCAGCAAATTGTTTGCAGAAATTGTTTGCAGCAAATTGCTTGTAGCAAATTGTTTGTACCAATTGCAGCCAATTTGTTTGCAGCAAATTGTTTGTAGCAAATTGTTTGCAGCAAATTGTTTGCAGCAAATTGTTTGCAGCAAATTGTTTGCAACAAATTGTTTGCAGCAAATTGTTTGCAGCAAATTGTTTGCAGCAAATTGTTTGTAGCAAATTGTTTGCAGCAAATTGTTTGCAACAAATTTGCTTTGCAGCAAATTGTTTGCAGCAAATTGTTTGTAGCAAATTGGTTTGTAGCAAATTGTTTGCAGCAAATTTGTTTGCAGCAAATTGTTTGCAGGAAATTGTTTACATCAAATTGTTTGCAGCAAATTGTTTGCAGCAAATTGTTTGCAACAAATTGCTTGCAGCAAATTGTTTGCAGCAAATTGTTTCAGCAAATTGTTTGCAGCAAATTGTTTGGCAGCAAATTTGTTTGCAGCAAATTGTTTTGCAACAAATTGTTTGCAGCAAATTGTTTGCAGCAAATTGTTTGCAGCAAATTGTTTGCAGCAAATTGTTTGCAGCAAATTGTTTGCAGCAAATTGTTTGCAGCAAATTTGTTTGCAGCAAATTGTTTGCAGGAAATTAGTTTGCAGCAAATTCGTGTTTGCAGCAAATTGTTTGTGTTGTTTGCAGCAAATTGTTTGCAGCAAATTTGTTTGCAGCAAATTGTTTGTAGCAAATTTGTTTGCAGCAAATTGTTTGCAGCAAATTGTTCGCAGCAAATTTGTTTGCAGCAAATTGTTTGCAGCAAATTTTTTTGCAGCAAATTGTTTGCAGCAAATTGTTTGCAGCAAATTTGTTTGCAGCAAATTGTTTGTAGCGAATTGTTTGCAGCAAATTGTTTGCAGCAAATTGTTTTGCAGCAAATTGTTCGCAGAAAATTGTTCTGCATCAAATTTCGTTTGTAGCAAATTGTTTGCAGCAAATTGTTTGCAGCAAATTGTTTGCAGCAAATTTGTTTGCAGCAAATTGTTTGCAGCAAATTTGTTTGCAGCAAATTGTTTGCAAAAACTTATTTGCAGCAAATTTGTTTGCAGCAAATTGTTTGCAACAAATTGTTTGCAGCAAATTGTTTGCAGCAAATTGTTTGTAACAAATTGTTTGCAGCAAATTGTTTGCAGCAAATTTTTTTGCAGCAAATTGTTTGCAACAAATTTGTTTGCAGCAAATTGTTTGCAGCAACTTGCTTTGTAGCAAATTGTTTGCAGCAAATTGTTTGAAAACAAATTGTTTGCAGCAAATTTGTTTTTAGCAAATTGTTTGCAGCAAATTGTTTGCAGCAAATTGTTTGCAGCAAATAAGTTTGCAACAAATTGTTTGCCGCAAATTGTTTGCAGCAAATTTGTTTGCAGCAAATTGTTTGCAGCAAATTTGTTTGCAGCAAATTGTTTGCAACAAATTTGTTTGCAACAAATTGTTTGCAGAAAATTGTTTGCAGCAAATTGTTTGTAGCAAATTGTTTGCAGCAAATTTGTTTGCAACAAATTGCTTGCAGCAAATTGTTTGCAGCAAATTTGTTTGCAGCAAATTGTTTGCAGCAAATTTGTTTGCAGCAAATTGTTTGCAGCAAATTGTTTTGCAGCAAATTGTTTGCAACAAATTTGTTTGCAGCAAATTGTTTGCAGCAAATTTATTCGAAGCAAATTGTTTGTAGCAAATTGCTTGCAGCAAATTGTTTGCAACAAATTGTTTGCAGCAAATTTTAGCTTTGCAACAAATTTGTTTGCAGCAAATTGTTTGTAGCAAATTTGTTTGTAGCAAATTGTTTGCAGCAAATTTGTTTGCAGCAAATTGTTTGCAGCAAATTGTTTGTAGCAAATTGTTTGCAGCAAATTGTTTGCAGCAAATTGTTTGTAACAAATTGTTTGCAGCAAAATTGTTTGCAGCAAATTTGTTTGCAGCAAATTGTTTGCAGCAAATTGTTTGCAGCAAATTTGTTTGTAGCAAATTGTTTGTAGCAAATTGTTTGCAACAAATTTGTTTACAGCAAATTGTTTGCAGCAAATTGTTTGCAGCAAATTGTTTGCAGCAAATTGTTTGCAACAAATTGTTTGCAGCAAATTTGTTTGCAGCAAATTGTTTGCAGCAAATTGTTTGCAGCAAATTTGTTTGCAGCAAATTTGTTTGCAGCAAATTGTTTGCAGCAAATTGTTTGCAGCAAATTGTTTGCAGCAATTTGTTTGCAACAAATTTGTTTGCAGCAAATTGTTTGCAACAAATTGTTTCCAGCAAATTTGTTCGCAGCAAATTTGTTTGCAGCAAATTTGTTTGCAGCAAATTTGTTTGCAGCAAATTTGTTCGCAGCAAATTTGTTTGCAGCAAATTTGTTTGCAGCAAATTTGTTCGCAGCAAATTTGTTTGCAGCAAATTTGTTTGCAGCAAATTGTTTGCAACAAATTGTTTCCAGCAAATTTGTTCGCAGCAAATTGTTTGCAGCAAGGTTGTTTGCGGCAAATTTGTTTGCAGCAAATTTGTTTGCAGCAAATTTGTTTGCAGCAAATTTGTTTGCAGCAAAATTGTTTGCAGCAAATTGTTTGCAGCAAATCTGCTTGCAGCAAAAATGTTTGCAGCAAATTGTTTGCAGCCAATTGTTTGCAGCAAATTTGTTTGCAAAAATTGTTTGCAGCAAATTGTTTGTAGCAAATTTGTTTGCAGCAAATTGTTTGCAGCAAATTGTTTGCAGCAAATTGTTTGCAGCAAATCTGTTTGCAGCAAATTTGTTTGCAGCAAATTGTTTGCAGCAAATTGTTTGCAGCAAATTGTTTGCAGCAAATTGTTTGCAGCAAATTGTTTGCAGCAAATTTGTTTGCAGCAAATTGTTTGCAGCAAATTGTTCGCAGCAAATTTGTTTGCAGCAAATTGTTTGCAGCAAATTTGTTGCAGCAAATTGTTTGCAGCAAATCTGTTTGCAGCAAATTTTTTGCAGCCAATTGTTTGCAGCAAATTTGCAATTTTGCAGCAAATTTGTTTGCAGCAAATTGTTTCACATCAAATTTGTTTGCAGCAAATTGTTTGCAGCAAATTTGTTTGCAGTTTAGCAAATTGTTTGCAGCAAATTGTTTGTAGCAAATTTGTTTGCAGCAAATTGTTTTGCAGCAAATTGTTTGCAGCAAATTGTTTGCAACAAATTGTTTGCAAATTTGTTTGCAGCAAATTGTTGTACAATTTGCAGCAAATTTTTTTGCAGCAAATTGTTTGCAGCAAATTTGTTTTGCAGCAAATTTGTTTGCAGCAAATTTGTTTGCAGCAAATTGTTTGCAGCAAATTGTTTGCAGCAAATTGTTTGCAGCAAATTTGTTTGCAGCAAATTTGTTTGCAGCAAATTGTTTGCAGCAAATTGTTTGCAGCAAATTGTTTGCAGCAAATTGTTTGCAGCAAATTGTTTGCATCAAATTGTTTGCAACAAATTGTTTGCTGCAATTGTTTGCAGAAAATTCATTTGCAGCAAATTGCAGCAAATTTGTTTGCAGCAAATTGTTTGTAGCAAATTGTTTGTTAGCAAATTGGTTGCAGCAAATTTGTTTGCAGCAAATTGTTTGTAGCAAATTTGTTTGCAGCAAATTGTTTGCAGCAAATGTTTGCAGCAAATTGTTTGCAGCAAATTGTTTGCAGCAAATTGTTTGCAGCAAATTTGTTTGCAGCAAATTGTTTGTAGCAAATTTGTTTGCAGCAAATTGTTTGTAGCAAATTGTTTGCAGCAAATTGTTTGTAGCAAATTGTTTGCAGCAAATTTGTTTGCAGCAAATTGTTTGCAGCAAATTTGTTTGCAGCAAATTTGTTTGCAGCAAATTGTTTGTAGCAAATTTGTTTGCAGCAAATTTGTTTGCAGCAAATTGTTTGCAGCAAATTGTTTGTAGCAAATTGTTTGCAGCAAATTGTTTGCAGCAAATTGTTTGCAGAAAATTGTTTGCAGCAAATTGTTTGCAGCAAATTTGTTTGCAGCAAATTTGTTTGCAGCAAATTGTTTGCAGCAAATTGTTTGCAGCAAATTGTTTGTAGCAAATTGTTTGCAGCAAATTTGTTTGCAGCAAATTGTTTGCAGCAAATTGTTTGCAGCAAATTGTTTGCAGCAAATTTTGTTTGCAGCAAATTGTTTGCAGCAAATTGTTTGCAGCAAATTGTTTGCAGCAAATTTGTTTGCAGCAAATTTGTTTGCAGCAAATTGTTTGCAGCAAATTGTTTGCAGCAAATTGTTTGCAGCAAATTGTTTGCAGCAAATTGTTTGCAGCAAATTGTTTGCAGCAAATTGTTTGCAGCAAATTTGTTTGCAGCAAATTGTTTTGTAGCAAATTGTTTGCAGCAAATTGTTTGCAGCAAATTTGTTTGCAGCAAATTGTTTGCAGCAAATTGTTTGCAGCAAATTGTTTGCAGCAAATTGTTTGCAGCAAATTGTTTGCAGCAAATTGTTTGCAGCAAATTGTTTGCAGCAAATTTGTTTGCAGCAAATTGTTTGCAGCAAATTGTTTGCAGCAAATTTGTTTGCAGCAAATTGTTTGCAGCAAATTGTTTGCAGCAAATTGTTTGCAGCAAATTGTTTGCAGCAAATTGTTTGCAGCAAATTGTTTGCAGCAAATTGTTTGCAGCAAATTGTTTGCAGCAAATTTGTTTGCAGCAAATTGTTTGCAGCAAATTTGTTTGCAGCAAATTGTTTGCAGCAAATTGTTTGCAGCAAATTGTTTGCAGCAAATTGTTTGTTGTTTGCAGCAAATTGTTTGCAGCAAATTTGTTTGCAGCAAATTGTTTGCAGCAAATTGTTTGCAGCAAATTTGTTTGCAGCAAATTGTTTGCAGCAAATTTGTTTGCAGCAAATTGTTTGCAGCAAATTTGTTTGCAGCAAATTGTTTGCAGCAAATTGTTTGCAGCAAATTGTTTGTAGCAAAATTGTTTGTTAGCAAAATTTTTGTTGCAGCAAATTTGTTTGCAGCAAATTTGTTTGCAGCAAATTGTTTGCAGAATTGTTTGCAGCAAATTGTTTGCAGCAAATTTGTTTGCAGCAAATTTGTTTGCAGCAAATTGTTTTGCAGCAAATTTTTTGCAGCAAATTTGTTTGCAGCAAATTGTTTGTAGCAAATTGTTTGCAGCAAATTGTTTGCAGCAAATTGTTTGCAGCAAATTGTTTGCAGCAAATTGTTTGCAGCAAATTTGTTTGCAGCAAATTGTTTGCAGCAAATTGTTTGCAGCAAATTGTTTGCAGCAAATTGTTTGCAGCAAATTTGTTTGCAGCAAATTGTTTGTAGCAAATTGTTTGCAGCAAATTTGTTTGCAGCAAATTTGTTTGCAGCAAATTGTTTGCAGCAAATTGTTTGCAGCAAATTGTTTGCAGCAAATTTGTTTGCAGCAAATTGTTTGCAGCAAATTTGTTTGCAGCAAATTGTTTGCAAATTGTTTGCACAATTTGTTTGCAGCAAATTTGTTTGCAGCAAATTGTTTGCAGCAAATTGTTTGCAGCAAATTTGTTTGCAGCAAATTGTTTGCAGCAAATTGTTTGCAGCAAATTTGTTTGCAGCAAATTTGTTTGCAGCAAATTGTTTGCAGCAAATTGTTTGCAGCAAATTGTTTGCAGCAAATTTGTTTGCAGCAAATTGTTTGTAGCAAATTGTTTGCAGCAAATTTGTTTGCAGCAAATTTGTTTGCAGCAAATTGTTTGCAGCAAATTTGTTTGCAGCAAATTGTTTGCAGCAAATTTGTTTGCAGCAAATTTGTTTGCAGCAAATTTGTTTGCAGCAAATTGTTTGCAGCAAATTGTTTGCAGCAAATTGTTTGCAGCAAATTTGTTTGCAGCAAATTTGTTTGCAGCAAATTTGTTTGCAGCAAATTGTTTGCAGCAAATTGTTTGCAGCAAATTGTTTGCAGCAAATTGTTTGCAGCAAATTTGTTTGCAGCAAATTGTTTGCAGCAAAATTGTTTGTAGCAAATTGTTTGCAGCAAATTGTTTGCAGCAAATTTGTTTGCAGCAAACTGTTTGCAGCAAATTGGTTTGCAGCAAATTTGTTTGCAGCAAATTGTTTTCAGCAAATTGTTTGCATCAAATTTTTTGCAGCAAAATTGTTTATAGCAAATTGTTTGCAACAAATTTGTTTGCAGCAAATTGTTTGCAGCAAATTTGTTTGCAACTAATTGTTTTTAGCAAATTGTTTGCAGCAAATTGTTTGCAGCAAATTGTTTGTAGCAAATTGTTTGTAGCAAATTGTTTGCAGCAAATTGTTTGCAGCAAATTGTTTGCAGCAAATTGTTTACAGCAATATTGTAACATTGTTTGTAGCAAATTTTTGCAGCAAATCTGTAACTTTGCAGCAAATTTGTTTGCAGGCAATCAATGTTATAAGTTTTTGCAAATTTGTTAGCAACTTTTTGTAGCAATTTGTTTGCAGCAAATTGTTTGCAACAAATTGTTTGCAGCAAATTGTTTGCAGCAAATTTGTTTGCAACTAATTGTTTTTAGCAAATTGTTTGCATCAATTTGTTTGAAGCAAATTGTTTGCAGCAAATTGTTTGCAGCAAATTGTTTGCAGCAACTTTGTTTGCAGCAAATTGTTTGCAGCCAATTGTTTGCAGCCAATTGTTTGCAGCCAATTGTTCGCAACAAAATTGTTTGCAGCAAATTGTTTGCAGCAAATTTGTTTGCAGCAAATTGTTTGTAGCAAATTGTTTGCAGCAAATTTTTTGCAGCAAATTTGTTTGCAGCAAATTGTTTGTAGCAAATTGTTTGCAGCAAATTTGTTTGCAGCAAATTGTTTGCAGCCAATTGTTTGCAGCCAATTCTTCGCAACAAAATTGTTTGCAGCAAATTGTTTGCAGCAAATTGTTTGCAGCAAATTGTTTGCAGCAAATTGTTTGCAGCCAATTGTTTGCAGCAAATTGTTTGCACAAATTGTAACAAAAATGTTTGCAGCAAATTGTTTGCAGCAAATTGTTTTGCAGCAAATTTGTTTGTACAAAAATTGTTTGCAGCAAATTGTTTGCAGCAAATTTGTTTGCAGCAAATTGTTTGCAGCAAATTGTTTGCAGCAAATTTGTTTGCAGCAAATTGTTTGTTCAGCAAATTGTTTGATCAGCAAATTGTTTGAAAATTGTTTGCAAATTTGTTTGCAGCAAATTTGTTTGCAGCAAATTGTTTGTAGCAAATTTGTTTGCAGCAAATTTGTTTGTAGCAAATTGTTTGCAGCAAATTGTTTGCAGCAAATTTGTTTGCAGCAAATTGTTTGCAGCAAATTTGTTTGCAGCAAATTTGTTTGCAGCAAATTGTTTGCAGCAAATTGTTTGCAAATATTGTTTGCAGCAAATTGTTTGCAGCAAATTGTTTGCAGCAAATTGTTTGCAGCAAATTTGTTTGCAGCAAAAATTGTTTGCAGCAAATTGTTTGCAGCAAATTGTTTGTAGCAAATTGTTTGTTTGCAGCAAATTGTTTGCAGCAAATTGTTTGCAGCAAATTGTTTGCAGCAAATTGTTTGTAGCAAATTGTTTGTAGCAAATTGTTTGTAGCAAATTGTTTGCAGCAAATTGTTTGCAGCAAATTTGTTTGCAGCAAATTGTTTGCAGCAAATTGTTTTTGCAGCAAATTGTTTCAGCAAATTGTTTGCAGCAAATTGTTTGCAGCAAAATTGTTTGCAGCAAATTGTTTGCAGCAAATTGTTTGCAAATTGTTTGCAGCAAATTGTTTGCAGCAAATTTGTTTGCAGCAAATTGTTTGCAGCAAATTGTTTGCAGCAAATTGTTTGCAGCAAGTTTGTTTGCAGCAAATTGTTTGCAGCCAATTGTTTGCAGCCAATTGTTTGCAGCCAATTGTTCGCAACAAAATTGTTTGCAGCAAATTGTTTGCAGCAAATTGTTTGCAGCAAATTTGTTTGCAGCTAATTGTTTTTAGCAAATTGTTTGCAGCAAATTTTTTGCAGCAAGATTGTTTATAGCAAATTGTTTGTAGCAAATTGTTTGTAGCAAATTGTTTGCAGCCAACTTGTTTGCAGCAAATTGTTTGCAGCAAATTGTTTGCAGCAAATTTGTTTGTAGCAAATTGCTTGCAGCAAATTGTTTGCAGAAAATTGTTCGCAACACATTTATTTGCAGCTAATTGTTTTTAGCAAATTGTTTGTACCAAATGGTTTGCAGCAAATATGTTTGCAGCAAATTTGTTTGCAGCACATTTGTTTGCAGCCAATTGTTTGCAGCAAATTTTTTTGCAGCAAATTGTTTGCAGCAAATTTGTTTGCAGCAAACTGTTTGCAGCAAATTTGTTTGCAGCAAATTGTTTTCAGCAAATTGTTTGCATCAAATTTATTTGTAGCAAATTGCTTGCAGCAAATTGTTTGCAGCAAATTTGTTCTCAGCCAATTGTTTGCAGCAAATTGTTTGCAGCCAATTTGTTTGCAGCAAATTTGTTTGCAGCAAATTGTTTGCAGCAAATTTGTTAGTAGCAAATTGTTTGCAGCAAATTTGTTTGCAGTAAATTGTTTGCAGCACATTGTTTGCAGCAAATAAATTGCAGCAAATTTGTTTGTAGCAAATTGTTTGTTGCAAATTATTTGTAGCAAATTTTTTTGCAGCAAATTGTTTGCAGCAAATTGTTTGCAGCAAATTGTTTGTAGCAAATTGTTTGCAGCAAATTGTTTGTAGCAAATTGGTTGCAGCAAATTTGTTTGCAGCAAACTGTTCGCAGCAAATTTGTTTGCCGCGAATTGATTGTAGCAAAATGTTTGCAGAAAATTGTTTGCAGCAAATTTGTTGCAACACATTTGTTTGCTGCAAATTGTTTGCAGAAAATTTTTTGCAGCAAATTGTTTGTAGCAAATTGTTTGCAGCAAATAGTTTGCAGCAAATTGTTTTTAGCAAATTGTTTTTAGCAAATTTATTTGTAGCAAATTGCTTGCAGCAAATTGTTCGCAACACATTTGTTTACTGCAATTTGTTTGCAGAAAATTTTTTGCAGCAAATTGTTTGTAGCAAATAAATTGCAGCAAATTTGTTTGTAGCAAATTGTTTGTTGCAAATTATTTGTAGCAAATTTGTTTGCAGCAAATTGTTTGCAGCAAATTTTTTTGTAGCAAATTGTTTGTAGCAAATTGTTTGCAGCAAATTTGTTTGCAGCAAACTGTTCGCAGCAAATTTGTTTGCCGCGAATTGTTTGTAGCAAAATGTTTGCAGCAAATAAATTGCAGCAAATTTGTTTGCAGCAAATTTTTTTGCACCCAATTGTTTGCTGCAAATTGTTTGCAGAAAATTTTTTGCAGCAAATTGTTTGTAGCAAACTGTTTGCAGCAAATTGTTTGCAGCAAATTTGTTTGTAGCAAATTGTTTGTAGCAAATTTGTTTGCAGCAAATTGTTTGCAGCAAATTGTTTGCAGAAAATTTGTTTGCAGCAAATTTGTTTGCAGCAAATTGTTTGCAAAAATTTTTGCAGCAAATTGTTTGTAGCAAATTGTTTGCAGCAAATTGTTTGCAGCAAATTTGTTTGCAGCAAATTTGTTTGCAGCAAATTTGTTTGCAGCAAATTGTTTGCAGCAAAATTGTTTGCAGCAAATTTGTTTGCAGCAAATTGTTTGCAGCAAATTGTTTGCAGCAAATTGCATGTAGCAAATTGTTTGATAGCAAATTGTTTGCAACAATTTGTTTGTAGCAAATTGTTTGCAGCAAATTGTTTGCAGCAAATTGTTTGCAGCAAATTGTTTGTAGCAACATTGTTTGCAGCAAATTGTTTGTAGCAAATTGTTTGCAGCAAATTGTTTGTAGCAAATTGTTTGCAGCAAAGTTTGTTTGTAGCAAATTGTTTGCAGCAAATTGTTTGCAGCAAATTGTTTGCAGCAAATTGTTTGTAGCAAATTTGTTTGCAGCAAATTGTTTGTAGCAAATTGTTTGCAGCAAATTGTTTGCAGCAAATTTGTTTGCAGCAAATTGTTTGTAGCAAATTGTTTGTAGCAAATTGTTTGCAGCAAATTTGTTTGCAGCAAATTGTTTGTAGCAAATTGTTTGCAGCAAATTGTTTGCAGCAAATTTGTTTGTAGCAAATTGTTTGCAGCAAATTGTTTGCAGCAAATTGTTTGTAGCAAATTGTTTGCAGCAAATTGTTTGCAGCAAATTTGTTTGCAGCAAATGGTTTGTAATTGTTTGCAGCAAATTGTTTGCAGCAAATTGTTTGTTTGCAGCAAATTGTTTGTAGCAAATTGTTTGCAGCAAATTGTTTGCAGCAAATTGTTTGCAGCAAATTGTTTGCAGCAAATTGTTTGTTGTTTGCAGCAAATTGTTTGCAGCAAATTTGTTTGCAGCAAATTTGTTTGCAGCAAATTGTTTGCAGCAAATTGTTTGTAGCAAATTGTTTGCAGCAAATTTGTTTGCAGCAAATTTGTTTGCAGCAAATTTGTTTGTAGCAAATTGTTTGTAGCAAATTGTTTGTAGCAAATTGTTTGCAGCAAATTGTTTGCAGCAAATTGTTTGTAGCAAATTTGTTTGCAGCAAATTGTTTGTAGCAAATTGTTTGCAGCAAATTGTTTGCAGCAAATTGTTTGCAGCAAATTGTTTGCAGCAAATTGTTTGTAGCAAATTGTTTGTAGCAAATTGTTTGTAGCAAATTGTTTGCAGCAAATTTGTTTGCAGCAAATTTGTTTGTAGCAAATTGTTTGCAACAAATTGTTTGCAGCAAAATTGTTTGCAGCAAATTGTTTGCAGCAAATTTGTTTGCAGCAAATTGTTTGTAGCAAATTGTTTGTAGCAAATTGTTTGCAGCAAATTTGTTTGCAGCAAATTGTTTGTAGCAAATTGTTTGTAGCAAATTGTTTGCAGCAAATTTGTTTGCAGCAAATTTTGCAGTTTGTTTGCAGCAAATTGTTTGCAGCAAATTGTTTGCAGCAAATTGTTTGCAGCAAATTGTTTGCAGCAAATTGTTTGCAGCAAATTGTTTGCAGCAAATTGTTTGCAGCAAATTGTTTGCAGCAAATTGTTTGCAGCAAATTTGTTTGCAGCAAATTGTTTGTAGCAAATTGTTTGTAGCAAATTGTTTGTAGCAAATTGTTTGCAGCAAATTTGTTTGCAGCAAATTTGTTTGTAGCAAATTGTTTGTAGCAAATTGTTTGCAGCAAATTGTTTGCAGCAAATTGTTTGCAGCAAATTTGTTTGCAGCAAATTTGTTTGTAGCAAATTGTTTGCAGCAAATTGTTTGCAGCAAATTGTTTGCAGCAAATTGTTTGTAGCAAATTGTTTGTAGCAAATTGTTTGCAGCAAATTTGTTTGCAGCAAATTGTTTGTAGCAAATTTTTGTTTGCAGCAAATTGTTTGCAGCAAATTGTTTGTAGCAAATTGTTTGTTGTTTGCAGCAAATTGTTTGTTGCAGCAAATTGTTTGTAGCAAATTGTTTGCAGCAAATTTGTTTGCAGCAAATTTGTTTGCAGCAAATTGTTTGCAGCAAATTTGTTTGCAGCAAATTGTTTGCATAGCAAATTGTTTGTAGCAAATTGTTTGTAGCAAAATTGTTTGTAGCAAATTGTTTGCAGCAAATTGTTTGCAGCAAATTTGTTTGCAGCAAATTGTTTGTAGCAAATTGTTTGCAGCAAATTGTTTGCAGCAAATTGTTTGCAGCAAATTTGTTTGCAGCAAATTGTTTGTAGCAAATTTGTTTGTAGCAAATTGTTTGTAGCAAATTGTTTGCAGCAAATTGTTTGCAGCAAATTGTTTGCAGCAAATTGTTTTGCAGCAAATTGTTTGCAGCAAATTTGTTTGTAGCAAATTGTTTGTAGCAAATTGTTTGTAGCAAATTGTTTGCAGCAAATTGTTTGCAGCAAATTTGTTTGCAGCAAATTGTTTGTAGCAAATTGTTTGTAGCAAATTGTTTGCAGCAAATTGTTTGCAGCAAATTGTTTGCAGCAAATTTGTTTGCAGCAAATTGTTTGCAGCAAATTGTTTGTAAATTGTTTGTAGCAAATTGTTTGTAGCAAATTGTTTGCAGCAAATTTGTTTGCAGCAAATTTGTTTGTAGCAAATTGTTTGTAGCAAATTGTTTGTAGCAAATTGTTTGCAGCAAATTTGTTTGCAGCAAATTTGTTTGCAGCAAATTGTTTGTAGCAAATTGTTTGTAGAAAATTTTTTGTAGTAAATTGTTTGTAGCAAATTGTTTGCAGCAAATTGTTTTGCAGCAAATTGTTTGTAGCAAATTGTTTGTAGCAAATTGTTTGTAGCAAATTGTTTGCAGCAAAATTTGTTTGTAGGAAATTGTTTGTAGCAAATTGTTTGTAGCAAATTGTTTGTAGCAAATTGTTTGCAGCAAATTGTTTGTAGCAAATTGTTTGTAGCAAATTGTTTGCAGCAAATTTGTTTGCAGCAAATTGTTTGCAGCTTATTTGTTTGCAGCAAATTGTTTGTAGCAAATTGTTTGTAGCAAATTGTTTGCAGCAAATTTGTTTGCAGCAAATTGTTTGTAGCAAATTGTTTGTAGCAAATTGTTTGTAGCAAATTGTTTGCAGCAAATTGTTTGTAGCAAATTGTTTGTAGCAAATTGTTTGCAGCAAATTTGTTTGCAGCAAATTGTTTGCAGCAAATTTGTTTGCAGCAAATTGTTTGTAGCAAATTGTTTGTAGCAAATTGTTTGCAGCAAATTTGTTTGCAGCAAATTGTTTGTAGCAAATTGTTTGTAGCAAATTGTTTGTAGCAAATTGTTTGCAGCAAATTGTTTGTAGCAAATTGTTTGTAGCAAATTGTTTGCAGCAAATTGTTTGCAGCAAATTTGTTTGCAGCAAATTGTTTGCAGCAAATTGTTTGCAGCAAATTGTTTGCAGCAAATTGTTTGTAGCAAATTTGTTTGCAGCAAATTGTTTGCAGCAAATTGTTTGCAGCAAATTGTTTGTAGCAAATTGTTTGTAGCAAATTGTTTGTAGCAAATTGTTTGTAGCAAAATTGTTTGTAGCAAATTGTTTGTAGCAAATTGTTTGCAGCAAATTGTTTGCAGCAAATTGTTTGCAGCAAATTGTTTGCAGCAAATTTGTTTGTAGCAAATTGTTTGTAGCAAATTGTTTGTAGCAAATTGTTTGCAGCAAATTGTTTGTAGCAAATTGTTTGTAGCAAATTGTTTGCAGCAAATTGTTTGTAGCAAATTGTTTGCAGCAAATTGTTTGTAGCAAATTGTTTGCAGCAAATTGTTTGCAGCAAATTTGTTTGCAGCAAATTGTTTGCAGCAAATTTTGTTTGCAGCAAATTGTTTGTAGCAAATTGTTTGCAGCAAATTTGTTTGCAGCAAATTGTTTGCAGCAAATTGTTTGCAGCAAATTGTTTGCAGCAAATTTGTTTGCAGCAAATTGTTTGCAGCAAATTTATTTGCAGCAAATTGTTTGTAGCAAATTGTTTGCAGCAAATTTGTTTGCAGCAAATTGTTTGTAGCAAATTGTTTGTAGCAAATTGTTTGCAGTTTGCAGCAAATTGTTTGCAGCAAATTGTTTGCAGCAAATTGTTTGCAGCAAATTTGTTTGTAGCAAATTGTTTGTAGCAAATTGTTTGCAGCAAATTGTTTGCAGCAAATTGTTTGCAGCAAATTTGTTGCAGCAAATTGTTTGTAGCAAATTGTTTGCAGCAAATTGTTTGCAGCAAATTGTTTGCAGCAAATTGTTTGTAGCAAATTGTTTGCAGCAAATTGTTTGCAGCAAATTGTTTGCAGCAAATTTGTTTGTAGCAAATTGTTTGTAGCAAATTGTTTGTAAGCAAATTGTTTGTAGCAAATTGTTTGCAGCAAATTGTTTGCAGCAAATTCTTCGCCACACACTGTTTTGCAGGGATACGCAAGTTGACTGTGTTTTCGTGTAGACGCGTTTTTTCTCCGTCCTGCAAGGAACCAGTTTTTATCCAAGTACGCGGTCCTGCAAAACGTATAGTTGGCAGTAAAGTGTACCACAGGCTGCGCCCTACTTACCACACAAGTCCGGCCGCCCACTGGCCGCCGTCGTTGGAGTTCTGCGCACTTTCTCCCGAAGGAGCTGATCAAAGAGGTACTGGATAACACTAGCCGAGGGGGGGAGGGGGCTTGCTATTGTGGGCGCCTCTTTCCATCTTTCCATCCTCGTTTCCAGCTTACTTGCACTTTTTCGAGTTGCAATTCACTGCGAGCGAAAATTCTCCACCTGTCACCCTCCAGTGTTGGGCAATATCGCATGTTCTGATCAGCTGTGGCTTAAATCTGGATACAACCCTGATCGAGCCATAGCGACCAGCTTCTGTCAGCGTCCCAGCTGGCGCGCAAATCCCGCCGTTATTTTTAAATTTAAATTCAAACTTGACCTGGCCTCAATTTAAAATTTTAACTTACCCCTAGTTTTAAATTTTAATTTTGAGATCAAATTTCAAGTTTGCGTCGACCCTGATTATACGAGAAGCGTCTTTGGGCTCCAATATAGGTAACCATGGAGGTCAGAGACCCCTTTGCCAAAAGCAGCACCACAGCCCACTCGCCGGTGCTGGCCACGGCACTGGAACAACCAACGCATAGTGTTGCGAGCCCTGAGGATACGGAAAGTGAACCAGCGAATCTCGCTGAAGTTCACGAAAAAATCAGCGATGTATTACACGACTTATCCGTCATGTGTATGGGACAGCGGCACATCAACCAGCTCATCAGGCACATGGTGGTGCAACTAGTGCAGCTAAACGAGGCCGCCCGGAGTATGACCCGGGGCGAGTACTGCTGCATGGAGACACAGACGGATCTTGACGGTCGCACATCGAGAGCAGCTGCAACGCAGACGTCTCCGCTAAAGGAAAGCGCCACCAGACGGATTCCCAACAGCCAGACATTGAGCCACGTCACACCTAAAAGGCCCAGAGAGGCTACAGTAGAGCAGAGAGCTACACCGCCAAAGAAGATCAGATCGAAGAGGCCAGAGAATGTCGAAGTACATGCCAGCCAGCCTAACCCCGAGACGGAGGCCCTTCGGGTCGCCCCTTCTAACGGTCCAGAAGCCCGCATACGCGGAAGAAGACCTAAAGCAAAGAGCGACGCCATCAGAGTGACAGGCAATCCCGGCTGCACGTACGCAGACCTCCTGAAGTCGGTCAAAGAAAATGAGTCGCTCAAAGACATTTGTAGCGAAATCCAGGGCATCCGCAAAGCTGCAAACGGTGACTTGCTGCTACGCCTTATTAAGCGTCCCACACGTAGCACCTCAGAGCTACAAAAAACTGTGAGCAATGCCCTTGGCTCAAACGCCATTGTGAAAGCTCTCACCGAGCAGCAGAGGGTCGAAATTCGGGACCTCGACGAGATAACCACCAAAGAGGACATCATCTCAGCCGTCAACACAGCAACGGGTGGAAACTCCTTCACAAGCGAGGCAGTTATTTCACTCAGGGCGACGAGAGACGGCCTACAGAGAGCTATTCTATCTCTACCCACAGCGAGTGCCCAAGCGTTGGCCCAGAAAGGCAAAATCCGCATTGGGTGGGTGATATGTAGGATTAGACCCGTTATCCAACCACAACGGTGCTACAGATGCCTAGAGTTCGGACACATTGCCCTAAACTGTAAAAGCAAGGAGGACATGAGAGGGGCTTGCTTTAAATGCGGCGAAATCGGCCACCAGGCTAACAAGTGCCAAAACACGCCCTCCTGTCGCGTCTGCGCACGTCACAAGCTCGAACCCTCTAACCACATCTCGGGTAGCTTCAGATGTCCAGCATACCGTGAAGCAATCCAAAATTCACGATGCTGAGGCTCCTCCAGCTCAACCTCAACCACTGCACGGCCGCCCAGGAACTGCTGGCTGAGTCAATTAGAGAGTTCAGAATAGACCTGGCCATTCTGAGCGAACCCTATAGGGCTCCAACCTGCGGTACGTGGACCGCGGACCATTGTAATAAGGCAGCAATTTGGACATGTGGGTCACCACCACTACCGGTAAGCGACACCAAACAGGCGCGTGGTTACGTTAGAGCAAAAGTCCGTAATATCTGGATATACAGCTGCTACCTCCCACCCAGCTGGTCCCTGGCCGAGTTCAGCAACTGCATCGACGCCCTAGCCGACGATGTAAGAGCTCACTCTCCGGTCATCGTTGGAGGCGACTTCAACGCGTGGGCAACTGATTGGCAGTCGCCGTCAACTAACGCAAGAGGGAGCATTCTCGTGGAGGCGTTCTCGTCACTGGACCTTATTCTCCAGAACCACGGAAGCACCAACACCTTTACCAGAGCAGGAGGCGGATCCATTATCGACCTTACCTATGCAAGTTGCCAGATCGCCAGAAAAATGACTTGGAAACTGAGCGACCACTACACCGCAAGTGACCATCAAGCCATTTTGTGTGAAGTCCTCAACAATTCTCAACGCTCTGGCACAGCGACAAGACCTCACTACAGGGACTCAACTCTTAACATCCAAGCTTTCAAGGACGCAGTCAGTTCCACAACGGTAACTGGCACTGCCGAGGAGATGGCCAGTCAGCTTATGAACAGAGTTAAGCTGGCGTGCGAATCAAGCATGAAAAAGAGCTGTGCATTCACCGGCCACAGGCCAGTGTACTGGTGGAACCAGGACATCCACACAGCCAGGCAGGACTGCATTCGCTCACGGCGACTTTACTACAGAGCCCGTGGTTGTCCAAACTACGAGGATCTAAGAGCAACATACGCCGCCAAGAAGAGAATTCTCAAAAAAGCCATAAGAGAAAGCAAAAGAAGATGTTTCCTGGAGTTATGCGACGAAGCTGAACATGACCTGTTCGGTAGAGCCTACAAAGTGGTCATGAAGAGGATGAATGCCTTCAAGAGCGCAGGCCCCTCGGAACACAGCAAACTCCTGCAAATAATCGAGACCCTCTTCCCTAAGCAGCAAGAGCCCCCTGTCATTACAGAACCACTACCTCATCAAGAGAGGTCACAACAGAGGAGCTGCTCCGATTGGCAAGATCGGTCTCCAACAAGAAAGCTGCAGGTCCGGACGGCATCCCGAACAGAGCGCTAAAACTGGCGATCAGTCTCCTGCCAACGGTGTTTACTCAGGTGTTCAACAAATGTCTTGCTGACGGTATATTCCCCCGGATATGGAAGCACCAAAATCTCGCGCTTATCCCGAAGCCTGGCAAAGACCCTAACGAGGCCTCGTCTTATCGCCCAATTTGCCTCCTGGACACGGCAGGAAAAATCTTCGAAGGCTTAATCGAAACACGCCTGAGAACCGAAATCGAAGCCCGGGGCGGCCTCTCGGATGCACAGTTCGGCTTCAGGAAGTCGCGCTCAACTGTCGATGCGCTCACTAAGGTAACTAGCACGGCCTCAAACGCCATTGAAGGGACCAGGTGGCTTGGTGGAAGCAAGCAATACTGCCTCGTAACCACTCTGGACATCAAGAACGCCTTTAACTCAGCGTCCTGGGCAAGGATACTGGATGCTATCAGGAGTTTAAACCTGCCTAGCTACCTCACCAACATAATATGCTGCTACCTGCGCGAAAGATGGCTCCACTACATCTCAGAGAACGGTACTCATACGTACCAAGTAACACGAGGGGTACCTCAAGGCTCGGTTCTTGGCCCGCTCCTTTGGAACAAGGTGTGGAGATAGTTGGATTTGCCGACGACGTGGCCATCGTCACGGTGAGGAAAACTATTACCGAGGTCGAGGAAGCAACAAACGATGCCATCTGCCGCATCGGGAGCTGGCTCAGGCTCGCTGGACTGGAACTGGCCAACCACAAAACGGAGGCTGTTCTGATCAGCAGTCGCAAACGGGTGGAAACAGCAAATTGTTTGTAGCACATTGTTTGTAGCAAACGGTTTGTAGCAAATTGTTTGCAGCAATTTTGTTTGCAGCAAATGGTTTGTAGCAAATTGCTAGCAGCAAATTGTTTGCAGCAAATTTGTTTGCAGCACATTGTTTGCAGCAAATTTGTTTGCAGCAAATTGTTTGTAGCAAATTGTTTGCGGCAATTCTGTTTGCCGCAATTTTGTTTGTAGGAAATTGTTTGTAGCAAATTGTTTGCAGCAAATTTGTTTGCAGCAAATTGTTTGTAGCAAATTGTTTGTAGCAAACTGTTTGTAGCAAATTGTTTGCAGCAAATTGTTTGTAGCAAATTGTTTGTAGCAAATTGTTTGCAGCAAATTGTTTGCAGCAAATTTGTTTGCAGCAAATTGTTTGTAGCACATTGTTTGTAGCAAACTGTTTGTAGCAAATTGTTTGCAGCAAATTTGTTTGCAGCAAATGGTTTGTAGCAAATTGCTTGCCAGCAAATTGTTTGCAGCAAATTTGTTTGCAGCAAAATTGTTTGCAGCAATTTTGTTTGCAGCAAATTGTTTGTAGCAAATTGTTTGCAGCAAATTTGTTTTCAACAAATTGTTTGTAGCAATTTGTTTGCAGCAAATTGTTTGTAGACAACTGTTTGTAGCAAATTGTTTGCAGCAATTTTGTTTGCAGCAAATGGTTTGTAGCAAATTGCTAGCAGCAAATTGTTTGCAGCAAATTTGTTTGCAGCACATTTGTTTGTAGGAAATTGTTTGTAGCAAATTGTTTGTAGCCAATTGCTTGCAGCAAATTGTTTGCAGCAAATTTGTTTGCAGCAAATTGTTTGCAGCAATTTTGTTTTCAGCAAATGGTTTGTAGCAAATTGTTTGCAGCAATTTTGTTGGCAGCAAATGGTTTGTAGCAAACTGTTTGTAGCAAATTTGTTGCAGCTAATTAGTAAGCAGCAAATTGTTTGTAGAAAATTTGTTTGCAGCAAATTGTTTGTAGCAAATTGTTTGCAGCAAACTGTTTGTAGCAAATTGTTTGCAGCAAATTGTTTGCAGCAAATTTGTTTGCAGCAAATTGTTTGCAGCAAATTGTTTGTAGCAAATTGTTTGTAGCAAATTGTTTGTAGCAAACTGTTTGCAGCAAATTTGTTTGCAGCAAATTGTTTGTAGCAAATTGTTTGTAGCAAATTGTTTGTAGCAAATTGTTTGTAGCAAATTGTTTGTAGCAAATTGTTTGCAGCAAATTGTTTGAAGCAAATTTGTTTGCAGCAAATTGTTTGTAGCAAATTGTTTGTTGCAAAATTGTTTGCAGCAAATTGTTTGCAGCAAATTGTTTGCAGCAAATTTTGTTTGCAGCAAATGGTTTGTAGCAAATTGTTTGCAGCAAATTGTTTGCAGCAAATTTGTTTGCAGCAAATTTGTTTGTAGGAAACTGTTTGTAGCAAATTGTTTGTAGCAAATTGTTTGCAGCAAATTGTTTGCAGCAAATTGCAGCAAATTGTTTGCAGCAAATTGTTTGTAGCAAATTGTTTGTAGCAAATTGTTTGCAGCAAATTTGTTTGCAGCAAATTGTTTGTAGCAATTGTTTGCAGAAAATTGTTTGCAGCAAATTGTTTGCAGCAAATTTGTTTGCAGCAAATTTTTTTGCAGCAAATTTGTTTGTAGCAAATTGTTTGTAGCAAATTGTTTGTAGCAAATTGTTTGCAGCAAATTTGTTTGCAGCAAATTGTTTGTAGCAAATTGTTTGCAGCAAATTTGTTTGTAGGAAATTGTTTGTAGCAAATTGTTTGTAGCAAATTGTTTGCAGCAAATTGTTTGTAGCAAATTGTTTGTAGCAAATTGTTTGCAGCAAATTTGTTTGCAGCAAATTGTTTGTAGCAATTGTTTGCAGAAAATTGTTTGCAGCAAATTGTTTGCAGCAAATTTGTTTGCAGCAAATTGTTTGTAGCACATTGTTTGTAGCAAATTTTTTGTAGCAAATTGTTTGCAGCAAATTTGTTTGCAGCAAATTTGTTTGTAGGAAATTGTCTGTAGCAAATTGTTTGTAGCAAATTGTTTGTAGCAAATTTGTTTGCAGCAAATTGTTTGCAGCAAATTGTTTGTAAATTGTTTAGCAAACTTTTTGTAGCAAATTGTTTGCAGCAAATTTGTTTGCAGCAAATTGTGCAAATTGTTTGCAGCACATTTGTTTGTAGGAAATTGTTTGTAGCAAATTGTTTGTAGCCAATTGCTTGCAGCAAATTTGTTTGCAGCAAATTGTTTATAGCAAATTGTTTGCAGCAAATTTGTTTGTAGCAAATTGTTTGTAGCAAATTGTTTGTAGCAAATTGTTTGCAGCAAATTTGTTTGCTGCAAATTGTTTGTAGCACATTGTTTATAGCAAACTTTTTGTAGCAAATTGTTTGCAGCAAATTGTTTGCAGCAAATTGGTTTGCAGCAAATTGTTTGTAGCAAATTGTTTGTAGCAAACTGTTTGTAGCAAATTGTTTGCAGCAAATTTGTTTGTAGGAAATTGTTTGTAGCAAATTGTTTGTAGCAAACTGTTTGTAGCAAATTGTTTGCAGCAAATTGTTTGTAGCAAATTGTTTGTAGCAAATTGTTTGCAGCAAATTTGTTTGCAGCAAATTGTTTGCAGCTTATTTGTTTGCAGCAAATTGTTTGTAGCAAATTGTTCGTAGCAAATTGTTTGCAGCAAATTTGTTTGCAGCAAATTGTTTGTAGCACATTGTTTGTAGCAAACTGTTTGTAGCAAATTGTTTGCAGCAAATTGTTTGTAGCAAATTGTTTGTAGCAAATTGTTTGCAGCAAATTTGTTTGCAGCAAATTGTTTGCAGCTTATTTGTTTGCAGCAAATTGTTTGTAGCAAATTGTTTGTAGCAAACTGTTTGTAGCAAATTGTTTGCAGCAAATTGTTTGTAGCAAATTGTTTGTAGCAAATTGTTTGCAGCAAATTTGTTTGCAGCAAATTTGTTTGCAGCAAATTGTTTGCAGCTTATTTGTTTGCAGCAAATTGTTTGTAGCAAATTGTTTGTAGCAAATTGTTTGCAGCAAATTGTTTGCAGCAAATTGTTTGCAGCAAATTGTTTGCAGCAAATTTGTTTGCAGCAAATTGTTTGTAGCAAATTGTTTGTAGCAAACTGTTTGTAGCAAATTGTTTGTAGCAAATTGCAGCAAATCGTTTGCAGCAAATTGTTTAAAACTGTTTGCAGCAAAATTTGTTTGCGTTAACATTGTTTGCAGCAATTTTGTTTGCAAGCAAATTGTTTGTAGCAAATTGTTTGCAGCAAATTTGTTTGTAGGAAATTGTTTGTAGCAAATTGTGTAGCAAAATTGTTTGCAGCAAATTGTTTGTAGCAAATTGTTTGCAGCAAATTTGTTTGCAGCAAATGGTTTGTAGCAATTTGTTTGTAGCAAATTGTTTGCAGCAAATTGTTTGCAGCAAATTGTTTGCAGCAAATTGTTTGCAGCAAATTGTTTGCAGCAAATTGTTAGCAGCAATTTTGTTTGCAGCAAATGGTTTGTAGCAAATTGTTTGCAGCAATTTTGTTTGCAGCAAATGGTTTGTAGCAAATTGTTTGCGGCAATTCTGTTTGCCGCAATTTTGTTTGTAGGAAATTGTTTGTAGCAAATTGTTTGCAGCAAATTTGTTTGCAGCAAATTGTTTGTAGCAAATTGTTTGTAGCAAACTGTTTGTAGCAAATTGTTTGTAGCAAATTGTTTGCAGCAAATTGTTTGTAGCAAATTGTTTGTAGCAAATTGTTTGCAGCAAATTTGTTTGCAGCAAATTGTTTGCAGCATATTTGTTTGCAGCAAATTGTTTGTAGCAAATTGTTTGTAGCAAACTGTTTGTAGCAAATTGTTTGCAGCAAATTGTTTGTAGCAAATTGTTTGTAGCAAATTGTTTGCAGCAAATTTGTTTGCAGCAAATTTGTTTGCAGCAAATTGTTTGCAGCATATTTGTTTGCAGCAAATTGTTTGTAGCAAATTTGTTTGTAGCAAATTGTTTGCAGCAAATTTGTTTGCAGCAAATTTGTTTGTTTGTAGCAAATTTTTTGTAGCAAAACGGTTTGTAGCAAATTGTTTGTAGCAAATTGTTTGCAGCAAATTGTTTGCAGCAAATTGTTTGCAGCAAATTGTTTGCAGCAAATTTGTTTGCAGCAAATTGTTTGCAGCAATTTTGTTTGCAGCAAATTGTTTGTAGCAAATTGTTTGCAGCAAATTTGTTTGTAGGAAATTGTTTGTAGCAAATTGTTTGTAGCAAATTGTTTGCAGCAAATTGTTTGCAGCAAATTGTTTGCAGCAAATTTGTTTGCAGCAAATGGTTTGTAGCAAATTTGTTTGCAGCAAATTTGTTTGCAGCAAATTGTTTGTAGCACATTGTTTGTAGCAAACTGTTTGTAGCAAATTGTTTGTAGCAAATTGTTTGCAGCAAACTTGTTTGCAGCAAATTGTTTGCAGCAAATTGTTTGCAGCAAATTTGTTTGCAGCAAATTGTTTGCAGCAATTTTGTTTGCAGCAAATTGTTTGTAGCAAATTGTTTGCAGCAAATTTGTTTGTAGGAAATTGTTTGTAGCAAATTGTTTGTAGCAAATTGTTTGCAGCAAATTGTTTGCAGCAAATTGTTTGCAGCAATTTTGTTTGCAGCAAATGGTTTGTAGCAAATTGTTTGCAGCAAATTGTTTGCAGCAAATTGTTTGCAGCAAATTGTTTGCAGCAAATTGTTTGCAGCAAATTGTTTGCAGCAAATTGTTTGCAGCAATTTTGTTTGCAGCAAATGTTTTGTAGCAAATTGTTTGCAGCAATTTTGTTTGCAGCAAATGGTTTGTAGCAAAATTGTTTGCAGCAAATTTGTTTGCCGCAAATTTGTTTGTAGCAAATTGTTTGTAGCAAATTGTTTGCAGCAAATTTGTTTGCAGCAAATTGTTTGTAGCACATTGTTTGTAGCAAACTGTTTGTAGCAAAATTGTTTGCAGCAAATTGTTTGTAGCAAATTGTTTGTAGCAAATTGTTTGTAGCAAATTGTTTGCAGCAAATTTGTTTGCAGCAAATTGTTTGCAGCAATAATTTTGTTTGCAGCAAATTGTTTGTAGCAAATTGTTTGTAGCAAATTGTTTGCAGCAAATTGTTTGCAGCAAATTTGTTTGCAGCAAATTGTTTGCAGCAATTTTGTTTTCAGCAAATGGTTTGTAGCAAATTGCTAGCAGCAAATTGTTTGCAGCAAATTTGTTTGCAGCACATTTGTTTGTAGGAAACTGTTTGTAGCAAATTGTTTGTAGCCAATTGCTTGCAGCAAATTGTTTGCAGCAAATTGTTTGCAGCAAATTGTTCGCAGCAAATTTGTTTTAAGCAAATTGTTTGTAGCACATTGTTTGCAGCAAATTGTTTGCGGCAAAATTGTTTGCACCTAAATGTTTGTAGCAAATTGTTTGTTTGCAACAAATTGTTTGCAGCAAATTTGTTTGCAGCAAATTTGTTTGCTGCAAATTGTTTGTAGCACATTGTTTGTAGCAAATTGTTTGCAGCAAATTTGTTTGCAGCAAATGGTTTGTAGCAAATTGTTTGTAGCAAACTGTTTGTAGCAAATTGTTTGCAGCAATTTTGTTTGCAGCAAATGGTTTGTAGCAAATTGTTTGCAGCAAATTGTTTGC
The DNA here is from genome assembly GCA_018151165.1 of Drosophila arawakana. Taxonomy (NCBI): domain Eukaryota; kingdom Metazoa; phylum Arthropoda; class Insecta; order Diptera; family Drosophilidae; genus Drosophila; species Drosophila arawakana. The sequence continues at coordinate 20,459 of JAECWX010000278.1, read as the reverse complement.
AGCAAATTTGTTTGCTAGCAAATTTGTTTGCAGCAAATTGTTTGCAGCAAATTTGTTTGCAGCAAATTGTTTGTAGCAAATGGTTTGTAGCAAATTGTTTGCAGCAAATTGTTTGCAGCAAATTTGTTTGCAGCAAATTGTTTGCAGCAAATTGTTTGCAGAAAATTTGTTTGCAGCAAATTGTTTGTAGCACATTGTTTGTAGCAAATTGTTTGTAGCAAATTGTTTGCAGCAAATTGTTTGCAGCAAATTTGTTTGCAGCAAATTTGTTTGCAGCAAATTTGTTTGCTGCAAATTGTTTGTAGCAAATTGTTTGTAGCAAACTGTTTGTAGCAAATTGTTTGTAGCAAATTGTTTGTAGCAAATTGTTTGCAGCAAATTGTTTGCAGCAAATTTGTTTGCAGCAAATTGTTTGTAGCAAATGGTTTGTAGCAAATTGCTAGCAGCAAATTGTTTGCAGCAAATTTGTTTGCAGCAAATTTGTTTGTAGGAAATTGTTTGTAGCAAACTGTTTGTAGCAAATTGTTTGCAGCAATTTTGTTTGCAGCAAATGGTTTGTAGCAAATTGCTAGCAGCAAATTGTTTGCAGCAAATTTGTTTGCAGCACATTGTTTGCAGCAATTTTGTTTGCAGCAAATTGTTTGTAGCAAATTGTTTGCAGCAAATTTGTTTGCAGCAAATTGTTTGTAGCAATTTGTTTGCAGCAAATTGTTTGTAGCAAATTTGTTTGCAGCAAATTGTTTGTAGCAAATTGTTTGCAGCAATTTTGTTTTCAGCAAATGGTTTGTAGCAAATTGTTTGCAGCAATTTTGTTTGCAGCAAATGGTTTGTAGCAAACTGTTTGTAGCAAATTTGTTGCAGCTAATTAGTATGCAGCAAATTGTTTGTAGAAAATTTGTTTGCAGCAAATTGTTTGCAGCAAATTGTTTGCAGCAAATTTGTTTGCAGCAAATTTGTTTGCAGCAAATTGTTTGTAGCAAATTGTTTGTAGCAAATTGTTTGTAGCAAATTGTTTGTGAGCAAATTGTTTGCAGCAAATTTGTTTGCAGCTAATTTGTTTGCAGCAAATTGTTTGAAGCACATTGTTTGTAGCAAACTGTTTGTAGCAAATTGTTTGTAGCAAATTGTTTGTAGCAAATTGTTTGCAGCAAATTGTTTGCAGCAAATTTGTTTGCAGCAAATTGTTTGTAGCAAATGGTTTGTAGCAAATTGTTTGCAGCAAATTGTTTGCAGCAAATTGTTTGCAGCAAATTTGTTTGTAGGAAACTTGTTTGTAGCAAATTGTTTGTAGCAAATTGTTTGCAGCAAATTTGTTTGCAGCAAATGGTTTGTAGCAAATTGTTTGTAGCAAATTGCTTGCAGCAAATTGTTTGCAGCAAATTGTTTGTAGCAAATTGTTTGCAGCAAATTTGTTTGCAGCAAATTGTTTGTAGCAAATTGTTTGTAGCAAATTGTTTGTAGCAAATTGTTTGTAGAAAATTGTTTGTAGCAAATTGTTTGCAGCAGCAAATTGTTTGTAGCAAATTGTTTGCAGCAAATTGTTTGTAGCAAATTGTTTGCAGCAAATTTGTTTGTAGCAAATTGTTTGTAGCAAATTGTTTCAAATTTTGTTTGCAGCAAATTGTTTGCAGCAAATTTGTTTGCAGCAAATTGTTTGTAGCAAATTGTTTGTAGCAAATTGTTTGTAAGAAAATTGTTTGTAGCAAATTGTTTGTAGCAAATTGTTTGCAGAAAATTGTTTGCAGCAAATTGTTTAGTAGCAAATTGTTTGCAGCAAATTGTTTGCAGCAAATTGTTTGCAAGCAAATTTGTTTGCAGCAAATTGTTTGCAGCAAATTTGTTTGCAGCAAATATTTGTAGCAAAACTTTCGCGGTAAATTTTTTGTAGCAAATTGTTTGCAGCAAATTTGTTTGCAGCAAATTGTTTGCAGCGAATTTGTTTGCAGATAATTAGTATGCAGCAAACTGAATGCAGCAAATTTGTTTGCACCAAATTGTTTGTAGCAAATTGTTTGCAGCAAAGTGTTTGCAGCGAATTTGTTTGCATTTAGATGTTTGTAGCAAATTGTTTGCAGAAAATTTGTTTGTAGCAAACTGTTTGTAGCAAACTGTTTGTAGCAAATTGTTTGCAGCAAATTGTTTGCAGCAAATTGTTTGTAGCAAATTGTTTGTAGCAAATTGTTTGCAGCAAATTTGTTTGCAGCAAGTTTGTTTGCAGCAAATTGTTTGTAGCAAATTGTTTGCAGCAAATTGTTTGCAGCAAATTATTTGCATCAAAATTGCTTGCACCTAGATGTTTGTAGCAATTTGTTTGTAGAAAATTGTTTGTAGCAAATTGTTTGGCAGCAATTTTGTTTGCAGCAAATGGTTTGTAGCAAATTGTTTAGCAGCAAATTGTTTGCAGCAAATTGTTTGCGTTAACACATGTTTGCAGTAACACATTGTTTGTAGGAAATTTGTTTGTAGCAAATTGTTTGTAGCAAATTGTGTTTGCAGCAAATTGTTTGTAGCAAATTGTTTGTAAGCAAATTTTGTTGCTAATTATTCGTTACAAATGTTTGCATTTGTAGCAAACCGTTTGTGTCAAAACTTGTTTGCGCAAACCGCTGCGGCAAATTGTTTGCAAGCAAAATGTTTGCAGCAAATTGTTTGCAGCTAATTTTGTTTGCAGCAAATTTGTTTGCAGCAAAATTGTTTGCAGCAAATTGATTTGCAGCAAATTTGTTTGCAGCAAATTGTTTGTAGCAAATTGTTTGCAGCAAATTGTTTGCAGCAAATTTGTTTGTAGGAAATTGTTTGTAGCAAATTGTTTGCAGCAAATTTGTTTGCAGCAAATTGTTTGTAGCAACATTGTTTGTAGCAAACTGTTTGTAGCAAATTGTTTGCAGCAAATTGTTTGTAGCAAATTGTTTGTAGCAAATTGTTTGTAGCAAATTGTTTGCAGCAAATTTGTTTGCAGCAAATTGTTTGCAGCAACTTTGTTTGCAGCAAATTGTTTGTAGCAAATTGTTTGTAGCAAATTGTTTGCAGCAAATTGTTGTTTGCAGCAAATTTGTTTGCAGCAAATTGTTTGCAGCAATTTTGTTTTCAGCAAATGGTTTGTAGCAAATTGCTAGCAGCAAATTGTTTGCAGCAAATTTGTTTGCAGCAAATTTGTTTGTAGGAAATTGTTTGTAGCAAATTGTTTGTAGCAAATTGTTTGCAGCAAATTGTTTGCAGCAAATTGTTTGTAGCAAATTGTTTGCAGCAAATTTGTTTTCAGCAAATTGTTTGTAGCAAATTGTTTGCAGCAAATTGTTTGTAAGCAAAATTGTTTGCAGCTAAATGTTTGTAGCAAATTGTTTGCAGCAAATTGTTTGCAGCAAATTGTTTGCAGCAATTTTGTTTGCAGCAAATTTGTTTGCAGCAAATTGTTTGTAGCAAATTGTTTGTAGCAAATTGTTTGCAGCAAATTGTTTGCAGCAAAATTGTTTGCAGCTAAATGTTTGTAGCAAATTGTTTGTAGCAAACTGTTTGTAGCAAATTGTTTGCAGCAAATTTGTTTGCAGCAAATGGTTTGTAGCAAATTGTTTGCAGCAAATTGTTTGCAGCAAATTTGTGCAGCAAATTGCTGCAAAATTGTTTGCTTAAACAATCTTTTTGCAGCAAATTGTTTGCAAGCAAATTGTTTGTAGCAAATCAACATGCAGCAAATTGTTTGCAGCAAATTGTTTGCAGCAAATGGTTTAGTAAGCAAATTGTTTGTAGCAAATTGTTTGTAGCAAATTGTTTGCAGCAAATTTGTTTGCTAGCAAATTGTTTGCAGCAAATTGGTTGCAAATTGTTTTGTAGCAAATTGTTTGTAGCAACATTGTTTGCAGCAAATTGTTTGCAGCAAATTGGTTTGCAGCAACATTTGTTTGTAGGAAATTGTTTGTAGCAAATTGTTTGTAGCAAATTGTTTGCAGCAAATTGTTTGCAGCAAATTGTTTGTAGCAAATTGTTTGCAGCAAATTTGTTTGCAGCAAATTGTTTGTAGCAAATTGGTTTGTAGCAAATTGTTTGCAGCAAATTGTTTGCAGCAAATTTGTTTGCTAGCAAATTGTTTGTAGCAAATTGTTTGTAGCAAATTGTTTGTAGCAAATTGTTTGCAGCAAATTTGTTTGCAGCAAATTGTTTGCAGCAAATTTTGTTTGCAGCAAATTGTTTGCAGCAAATTGTTTGCAGCAAATTGTTTGAAGCAAATTGTTTGCAGCAAATTTGTTTTAAGCAAATTGTTTGTAGCAAATTGTTTGTAGCAAATTGTTTGCGGCAAAATTGTTTTGCAGCTAAATGTTTGTAGCAAATTTTTTGTAGCAAATTGTTTGCAACAAATTGTTTGCAGCAAATTTGTTTGCAGCAAATTTGTTTGCAGCAAATTGTTTGAAGCAAATTGTTTGTAGCAAATTGTTTGCAGCAAATTTGTTTGCAGCAAATTGTTTTGTAGCAAATTGTTTGTAGCAAACTGTTTGTAGCAAATTGTTTGCAGCAATTTTGTTTGCAGCAAATGGTTTGTAGCAAATTGCTAGCAGCAAATTGTTTGCAGCAAATTGTTTGTAGCAAATTGTTTGCAGCAAATTTGTTTGCAGCAAATTGTTTGTAAGCAAATTGTTTGTAGCAAATCTGTTTAGCAAATCATTTGATAAGCAAATTTGTTTGCAGCAAATTGTTTGCAGCAAATTGGTTTGCAGCAAATTGTTTGTAGCAAAACGTTTGCAGCAAATTGTTTGCAGCAAAATGTTTGCAGCCTTTGTTTGCAAGCAAATTGTTTGCGTTAAAATCAGTTTGCGTTTCAAATTGTTTTGAGCAAATTGTTTGCAGCAAATTTTTTTTAGCAAATTGTTTGTAGCAAATTGTTTGCAGCAAATTGTTTGCGGCAAAATTGTTTGCAGCTAAATGTTTGTAGCAAATTTTTTTGCAAGCAAATTGTTTGCAGCAAATTGTTTGCAGCAATTTTGTTTGCAGCAAATTTGTTTGCAGCAAATTGTTTGTAGCAAATTGTTTGTAGCAAATTGTTTGCAGCAAATTTGTTTGCAGCAAATTGTTTGTAGCACATTGTTTGTAGCAAACTGTTTGTAGCAAATTGTTTGCAGCAATTTTGTTTGCAGCAAATGGTTTGTAGCAAATTGCTAGCAGCAAATTGTTTGCAGCAAATTGTTTGAAGCAAATTGTTTGCAGCAAATTTGTTTGCAGCAAATTGTTTGTAGCAAAATTGTTTGCAGCAAATTGTTTGTAGCAAATTGTTTGCAGCAAATTTGTTTGCAGCAAATGGTTTGTAGCAAAATTGTTTGTAAGCAAATTGTTTGCAGCAAATTGTTTGCAACAGTTTGCGTCAAATCGTTTGCAGCAAATTGTTCGCGCAACCTTGTTTGCAAACAATGTCAGGAAACTGGTTTGATAGCAAATTGTTTGTAGCAAATTGTTTGCAGCAAATTGTTTGCAGCAAATTGTTTGCAGCAAATTTGTTTGCAGCAAATTGTTTGTAGCAAATTGTTTGCAGCAAATTGTTTGTAGGAAATTGTTTGTAGCAAATTGTTTGTGAGCAAATTGTTTGCAGCAAATTGTTTGTAGCAAATTGTTTGCAGCAAATTTGTTTGCAGCAAATTGTTTGTAGCAAATTGTTTGTAGCAAATTGTTTGCAGCAAATTGTTTGCAGCAAATTGTTTGCAGCAAATTGTTTGCAGCAAATTGTTTGCAGCAAATTGTTTGCAGCAAATTTGTTTGCAGCAAATGGTTTGTAGCAAATTGTTTGCAGCAATTTTGTTTGCAGCAAATTGTTTGTAGCAAATTGTTTGCGGCAAATTGTTTGCCGCAATTTTGTTTGTAGCAAATTGTTTGTAGCAAATTGTTTGCAGCAAATTTGTTTGCAGCAAATTGTTTGTAGCACATTGTTTGTAGCAAACTGTTTGTAGCAAATTGTTTGCAGCAAATTGTTTGTAGCAAATTGTTTGTAGCAAATTGTTTGTAGCAAATTGTTTGCAGCAAATTTTGTTTGCAAGCAAATTGTTTGCAGCAACTTTGTTTGCAGCAAATTGTTTGTAGCAAATTGTTTGTAGCAAATTGTTTGCAGCAAATTGTTTTCAGAAAAATTTGTTTGCAGCAAATTGTTTGCAGCAATTTTGTTTGCAGCAAATGGTTTGTAGCAAATTGTTTGCAGCAAATTGTTTGCAGCAAATTTGTTTGCAGCAAATTTGTTTGTAGGAAATTGTTTGTAGCAAATTGTTTGTAGCCAATTGTTTGCAGCAAAATTGTTTGCAGCAAATTGTTTGTAGCAAATTGTTTGTAGCAAATTTGTTTGCAGCAAATTGTTTGCAGCAAAATTGTTTGCAGCAATTAACAATTGTTTGCAGCAAATTTGTTTTAAGCAAATTGTTTTGTAGCAAATTGTTTGCAGCAAATTGTTTGCAGCAAAATTGTTTGCAGCTAAATGTTTGTAGCAAATTGTTTGCAGCAAATTGTTTGCAGCAAATTGTTTGGAGCAACATTGTTTGCAGCAAATTGTTTGCAGCAAATTGTTTGCAGCAAATTTGTTTGTAGGAAACTTGTTTGTAGCAAATTGTTTGTAGCCAATTGTTTGCAGCAAATTGTTTGCAGCAAATTGTTTGCAGCAAATTGTTTGAAGCAAATTGTTTGCAGCAAATTGTTTGCAGCAAATTGTTTGCAGCAAATTTGTTTGCAGCAAAATTGTTTGCAGCAAATTTGTTTGTAAAGCAAATTGTTTGTAGCAAACTGTTTGCAGCAAATTGTTTGCAGCAAAATTGTTTGCAGCAAAATGTTTGTAGCAAATTGTTTGCAGCAAATTGTTTGCAACAAATTGTTTGCAGCAATTTTGTTTGCAGCAAATTTGTTTGCAGCAAATTGTTTGTAGCAAATTGTTTGTAGCAAATTGTTTGCAGCAAATTGTTTGCGGCAAAATTGTTTGCAGCAAAATGTTTGTAGACAAATTGTTTGTAGCAAACTGTTTGTAGCAAATTGTTTGCAGCAAATTTGTTTGCAGCAAATGGTTTTGTAGCAAATTGCTTGCAGCAAATTGTTTGCAGCAAATTTGTTTGCAGCAAATTGTTTGCAGCAAATTGTTTGCAGCAAATTTGTTTGCAGCAAATTGTTTGTAGCAAATGGTTTGTAGCAAATTGTTTGCAGCAAATTGTTTGCAGCAAATTTGTTTGCAGCAAATGGTTTGTAGCAAATTGTTTGCAGCAAATTGTTTGCGGCAAATTTGTTTGCAGCAAATTGTTTGCAGCAAACTGTTTGCGGCAAATTGTTTGCAGCAAATTGTTTGTAGCAAATTGTTTGTAGCAAATCACAGTTAGCAGCAAATTGTTTGCAGCAAATTTGTTTGCAGCTAATTAGCAGCAAATTGTTTGTAGCAAATTTGTTTGCAGCAAATTGTTTGCAGCAAATTGTTTGTGCAGCAATTTGTTTGCAGCTAATTTGTTTGCTGCAAATTGTTTGAAGCAAATTGTTTGTAGCAAACTGTTTGTAGCAAATTGTTTGTAGCAAATTGTTTGTAGCAAATTGTTTGCAGCAAATTGTTTGCAGCAAATTTGTTTGCAGCAAATTGTTTGTAGCAAATTGTTTGTAGCAAATTGTTTGCAGCAAATTGTTTGCAGCAAATTTGTTTGCAGCAAATTTGTTTGTAGCAAATTGTTTGTAGCAAACTGTTTGTAGCAAATTGTTTGCAGCAATTTTGTTTGCAGCAAATGGTTTGTAGCAAATTGCTAGCAGCAAATTGTTTGCAGCAAATTTGTTTGCAGCACATTGTTTGCAGCAATTTTGTTTGCAGCAAATTGTTTGTAGCAAATTGTTTGCAGCAAATTTGTTTTCAACAAATTGTTTGTAGCAATTTGTTTGCATAAAATTGTTTGTAGAAAACTGTTTGTAGCAAATTGTTTGCAGCAATTTTGTTTGCAGCAAATGGTTTGTAGCAAATTGTTTGCAGCAAATTTGTTTGCAGCAAATGGTTTTTGTAGCAAATTTGTTGCATTAGTAAGCAGCAAATTGTTTGTAGAAAATTTGTTTGCAGCAAATTGTTTGCAGCAAATTGTTTTGCAGCAAATTTGTTTGCAGCAAATTTGTTTGCAGCAAATTGTTTGCAGCAATGCTTGTAGCAAACTGTTTGTAGCAAATTGTTTGTAGCAAATTGTTTGTAGCAAATTGTTTGCAAGCAAATTGTTTGCAGCAAATTTGTTTGCAGCAAATTGTTTGTAGCAAATTGTTTGTAGCAAATTGTTTGTAGCAAATTGTTTGCAGCAAATTGTTTGTAGCAAATTAGTTTGCAGCAAATTGTTTGCAGCAAATTTGTTTGCAGCAAAATTGTTTGTAGCAAATTGTTTGTAGCAAATTGTTTGCAGAAAATTGTTTGTAGCAAATTGTTTGTAGCAAATTGTTTGCAGCAAATGTTTTGTAGCAAATTGTTTGTAGCAAATTGTTTGCAGCAAATTGTTTGCAGCAAATTGTTTGCAGCAAATTTGTTTGCAGCAAATTGTTTGCAGCAAAATTGTTTGCAGCAAATTGTTTGTAGCAAATTGTTTGCAGCAAATTGTTTGCAGCAAATTGTTTGCAGCAAATTTGTTTGCAGCAAATTGTTTGCAGCAAATTGTTTGCAGCAAATTGTTTGTAGCAAATTGTTTGTAGCAAATTGTTTGTAGCAAATTGTTTGCAGCAAATTGTTTGTAGCAAATTGTTTGTAGCAAATTGTTTGCAGCAAATTGTTTGTAGCAAATTGTTTGTAGCAAATTGTTTGCAGCAAATTTGTTTGCAGCAAATTGTTTGTAGCAAATTGTTTGCAGCAAATTGTTTGCAGCAAATTGTTTGCAGCAAATTTGTTTGCAGCAAATTGTTTGTAGCAAATTGTTTGCAGCAAATTGTTTGCAGCAAATTGTTTGCAGCAAATTGTTTGTAGCAAATTGTTTGTAGCAAATTGTTTGTAGCAAAATTGTTTGCAGCAAATTGTTTGCAGCAAATTGTTTGCAGCAAATTGTTTGCAGCAAATTGTTTGCAGCAAATTTGTTTGCAGCAAATTGTTTGCAGCAAATTTGTTTGCAGCAAATTGTTTGTAGCAAATTGTTTGCAGCAAATTTGTTTGTAGCAAATTGTTTGTAGCAAATTGTTTGTAGCAAATTGTTTGCAGCAAATTGTTTGTAGCAAATTGTTTGCAGCAAATTTGTTTGCAGCAAATTGTTTGTAGCAAATTGTTTGTAGCAAATTGTTTGCAGCAAATTGTTTGCAGCAAATTGTTTGCAGCAAATTGTTTGCAGCAAATTGTTTGCAGCAAATTGTTTGCAGCAAATTGTTTGCAGCAAATTGTTTGCAGCAAATTGTTTGTAGCAAATTGTTTGCAGCAAATTTGTTTGCAGCAAATTGTTTGTAGCAAATTGTTTGCAGCAAATTGTTTGCAGCAAATTTGTTTGTAGCAAATTGTTTGTAGCAAATTGTTTGCAGCAAATTTGTTTGCAGCAAATTGTTTGTAGCAAATTGTTTGTAGCAAATTGTTTGCAAAGCAAATTGTTTGCAGCAAATTGTTTGCAGCAAATTGTTTGCAGCAAATTTGTTTGCAGCAAATTGTTTGTAGCAAATTGTTTGCAGCAAATTGTTTGTTTGCAGCAAATTGTTTGTAGCAAATTGTTTTTGCAGCAAATTGTTTGTAGCAAATTGTTTGTAGCAAATTGTTTGTAGCAAATTGTTTGCAGCAAATTTGTTTGCAGCAAATTGTTTGCAGCAAAATTGTTTGCAGTTTTGCAGCAAATTGTTTGTAGCAAATTGTTTGTAGCAAATTGTTTGCAGCAAATTGTTTGCAGCAAATTTGTTTGCAGCAAATTGTTTGCAGCAAATTGTTTGCAGCAAATTTGTTTGTAGCAAATTGTTTGTAGCAAATTGTTTGCAGCAAATTGTTTGCAGCAAATTTGTTTGCAGCAAATTTTTTTGTTTGCAGCAAATTGTTTGTAGCAAATTGTTTGCAGCAAATTGTTTGCAGCAAATTGTTTGCAGCAAATTGTTTGTAGCAAATTGTTTGTAGCAAATTTGTTTGCAGCAAATTGTTTGCAGCAAAATTGTTTGCAGCAAATTGTTTGCAGCAAATTTGTTTTGTAAGCAAATTGTTTGTAGCAAATTTGTTTGCAGCAAATTGTTTGCAGCAAATTGTTTGCAGCAAATTGTTTGTAGCAAATTGTTTGCAGCAAATTGTTTGCAGCAAATTGTTTGCAGCAAATTGTTTGCAGCAAATTGTTTGTAGCAAATTGTTTGTAGCAAATGTTTGTTTGCAGCAAATTGTTTGTAGCAAATTGTTTGCAGCAAATTGTTTGCAGCAATTTGTTTGCAGCAAATTGTTTGTAGCAAATTGTTTGCAGCAAATTGTTTGTAGCAAATTGTTTGCAGCAAATTTGTTTGCAGCAAATTGTTTGCAGCAAATTTGTTTGCAGCAAATTGTTTGTAGCAAATTGTTTGCAGCAAATTGTTTGCGGCAAAAATTGTTTGCAGCAAATTGTTTGTAGCAAATTGTTTGCAGCAAATTGTTTTGCAGCAAATTGTTTGCAGCAAATTTGTTTGCAGCAAATTTGTTTGCAGCAAATTGTTTGAAGCAAATTGTTTGTAGCAAATTGTTTGCAGCAAATTGTTTGCAGCAAATTTGTTTGCAGCAAATTGTTTGTAGCAAATTGTTTGTAGCAAATTGTTTGTAGCAAATTGTTTGCAGCAAATTGTTTGCAGCAAATTGTTTGTAGCAAATTGTTTGCAGCAAATTGTTTGCAGCAAATTGTTTGCAGCAAATTGTTTGCAGCAAATTGTTTGCAGCAAATTGTTTGCAGCAAATTGTTTGTAGCAAATTGTTTGTAGCAAATTGTTTGCAGCAAATTGTTTGCAGCAAATTGTTTGCAGCAAATTTGTTTGCAGCAAATTGTTTGTAGCAAATTGTTTGTAGCAAATTGTTTGCAGCAATTTTGTTTGCAGCAAATGGTTTGTAGCAAATTGTTTGCAGCAAATTGTTTGCAGCAAATTTGTTTGCAGCACATTGTTTGCAGCAATTTTGTTTGCAGCAAATTGTTTGTAGCAAATTGTTTGCAGCAAATTTGTTTTCAACAAATTGTTTGTAGCAATTTGTTTGCATAAAATTGTTTGTAGAAAACTGTTTGTAGCAAATTGTTTGCAGCAATTTTGTTTTCAGCAAATGGTTTGTAGCAAATTGTTTGCAGCAATTTTGTTGGCAGCAAATGGTTTGTAGCAAACTGTTTGTAGCAAATTTGTTTCAGCTAATTAGTAAGCAGCAAAATTTTGTAATTTGTTTGCAGCAAATTGTTTGCAGCAAATTGTTTGCAGCAATTTTGTTTGCAGCAATAAATTGTTTGCTAGCAAATTGTTTGTAGCAAATTGTTTGTAGCAAACTGTTTATAGCAAATTGTTTGTAGCAAATTGTTTGTAGCAAATTGTTTGTAGCAAATTGTTTGCAGCAAATTTGTTTGCAGCAAATTGTTTGTAGCAAATTGTTTGTTTGAGCAAATTGTTTGTAGCAAATTGTTTGCAGCAAATTTGTTTGCAGCAAATTGTTTGCAGCAAATTGTTTGCAGCAAATTGAATTTGCAGCAAATTTGTTTGCAGCAAATTGTTTGTAGCAAATTGTTTGTAGCAAATTGTTTGCAGAAAATTGTTTGTAGCAAATTGTTTGTAGCAAATTGTTTGCAGCAAATTGTTTGTAGCAAATTGTTTGTAGCAAATTGTTTGCAGCAAATTGTTTGCAGCAAATTGTTTGCAGCAAATTGTTTGCAGCAAATTGTTTGCAGCAAATTTGTTTGCAGCAAATTGTTTGCAGCAAATTTTTTTGCAGCAAATTTGTTTGCAGCAAATTGTTTGCAGCAAATTTGTTTGCAGCAAATTGTTTGCAGCAAATTTGTTTGCAGCAAATTGTTTGCAGCAAATTGTTTGCAGCAAATTTGTTTGCAGCAAATTGTTTGCAGCAAATTTGTTTGCAGATAATTAGTATGCAGCAAACTGAATGCAGCAAATTTGTTTGCAGCAAATTGTTTGTAGCAAATTGTTTGCAGCAAATTGTTTGCAGCAAATTATTTGCATCAAAATTGCTTGCATTTAGATGTTTGTAGCAAATTGTTTGCAGAAAATTTGTTTGTAGCAAACTGTTTGTAGCAAATTGTTTGCAGCAAATTGTTTGCAGCAAATTGTTTGTAGCAAATTGTTTGTAGCCAATTGCTTGCAGCAAATTGTTTGCAGCAAATTTGTTTGCAGCAAATTGTTTGTAGCAAATTGTTTGCAGCAAATTGTTTGCAGCAAATTATTTGCATCAAAATTGCTTGCACCTAGATGTTTGTAGCAATTTGTTTGTAGAAAATTGTTTGTAGCAAATTGTTTGCAGCAATTTTGTTTGCAGCAAATGGTTTGTAGCAAATTGCTAGCAGCAAATTGTTTGCAGCAAATTTGTTTGCAGCACATATGTTTGTAGGAAATTGTTTGTAGCAAATTGTTCGTAGCAATTTGTTTGCAGCAAATTGTTTGTAGAAAACTGTTTGTAGCAAATTGTTTGCAGCAATTTTGTTTGCAGCAAATGGTTTGTAGCAAATTGCTAGCAGCAAATTGTTTGCAGCAAATTTGTTTGCAGCACATTTGTTTGTAGGAAATTGTTTGTAGCAAATTGTTTGTAGCAAATTGTTTGTAGCCAATTGCTTGCAGCAAATTGTTTGCAGCAAATTTGTTTGCAGCAAATTGTTTGCAGCAAATTGTTTGCAGCAAATTTGTTTGCAGCAAATTGTTTGTAGCAAATTGTTTGCAGCAAATTGTTTGCAGCAAATTGTTTGCATCAAAATTGCTTGCACCTAGATGTTTGTAGCAATTTGTTTGTAGAAAATTGTTTGTAGCAAACTGTTTGTAGCAAATTGTTTGCAGCAAATTGTTTGTAGCAAATTGTTTGTAGCAAATTGTTTGCAGCAAATTTGTTTGCAGCAAATTTGCAGCAAATTGTTTGTAGCAAATTGTTTGTAGGAAATTGTTTGTAGCAAATTGTTTGCAGAAAATTGTTTGCAGCAAATTGTTCGCAGCAAATTTGTTTGCAGCAAATTGTTTGTAGCAAATTGTTTGTAGCAAATTGTTTGTAGCAAATTGTTTGCAGCAAATTGTTTGTAGCAAATTGTTTGTAGCAAATTGTTTGCAGCAAATTGTTTGTAGAAAATTGTTTGTAGCAAATTGTTTGTAGCAAAGTGTTTGCAGCGAATTTGTTTGCAGCTAATTAGTATGCAGCAAATTGAATGCAGCAAATTTGTTTGCACCAAATTGTTTGTAGCAAATTGTTTGTAGCAAATTGTTTGCAGAAAATTGTTTGTAGCAAATTGTTTGTAGCAAATTGTTTGCAGAAAATTGTTTGCAGCAAATTGTTTGCAGCAAATTTGTTTGCAGCAAATTGTTTGCAGCGAATTTGTTTGCAGCTAATTAGTATGCAGCAAATTGATTGCAGCAAATTTGTTTGCACCAAATTGTTTGTAGCAAATTGTTTGCATCAAAATTGCTTGCATTTAGATGTTTGTAGCAAATTGTTTGCAGAAAATTTGTTTGTAGCAAACTGTTTGTAGCAAATTGTTTGCAGCAAATTGTTTGCAGCAAATTGTTTGTAGCAAACTGTTTGTAGCAAATTGTTTGCAGAAAGTTTGTTTGTAGGAAATTGTTTGTAGCACATTGTTTGTAGCAAACTGTTTGTAGCAAATTGTTTGCAGCAAATTGTTTGTAGCAAATTGTTTCTAGCAAATTGTTTGCAGCAAATTTGTTTGCAGCAAATTGTTTGCAGTTTATTTGTTTGCAGCAAATTGTTTGTAGCAAATTGTTCGTAGCAAATTGTTTGCAGCAAATTTGTTTGCAGCAAATTGTTTGTAGCACATTGTTTGTAGCAAACTGTTTGTAGCAAATTGTTTGCAGCAAATTGTTTGTAGCAAATTGTTTGTAGCAAATTGTTTGCAGCAAATTTGTTTGCAGCAAATTGTTTGCAGCTTATTTGTTTGCAGCAAATTGTTTGTAGCAAATTGTTCGTAGCAAATTGTTTGCAGCAAATTTGTTTGCAGCAAATTGTTTGTAGCACATTGTTTGTAGCAAACTGTTTGTAGCAAATTGTTTGCAGCAAATTGTTTGTAGCAAATTGTTTGTAGCAAATTGTTTGCAGCAAATTTGTTTGCAGCAAATTTGTTTGCAGCAAATTGTTTGCAGCAAATTTGTTTGCAGCAAATTGTTTGTAGCAAATTGTTTGTAGCAAATTTGTTTGCAGCAAATTGTTTGCAGCAAATTTGTTTGCAGCAAATTGTTTGTAGCACATTGTTTGTAGCAAATTGTTTGTAGCAAATTGTTTGTAGCAAATTGCTTGCAGCAAATTGCAAGCAAATTGTTTGCAGCAAATTGTTTGCAGCAAATTGTTTGCAGCAAATTGTTTGCAGCAAATTTGTTTGCAGCAATTTTGTTTGCAGCAAATTGTTTGTAGCAAATTGTTTGCAGCAAATTTGTTTGTAGGAAATTGTTTGTAGCAAATTGTGTGTAGCAAATTGTTTGCAGCAAATTGTTTGTAGCAAATTGTTTGCAGCAATTTTGTTTGCAGCAAATGGTTTGTAGCAATTTGTTTGTAGCAAATTGTTTGCAGCAAATTGTTTGCAGCACATTGTTTGCAGCAAATTGTTTGCAGCAAATTGTTTGCAGCAAATTGTTAGCAGCAATTTTGTTTGCAGCAAATGGTTTGTAGCAAATTGTTTGCAGCAATTTTGTTTGCAGCAAATGGTTTGTAGCAAATTGTTTGCAGCAATTCTGTTTGCCGCAATTTTGTTTGTAGGAAATTGTTTGTAGCAAATTGTTTGCAGCAAATTTGTTTGCAGAATTTGTAGCACATTGTTTGTAGCCAAACTGTTTGTAGCAAATTGTTTGCAGCAAATTGTTTGTAGCAAATTGTTTGCAGCAAATTTGTTTGCAGCAAATTGTTTGCAGCAAATTTGTTTGAAATTGTTTGCAGCAAATTGTTTGTAGCAAATTGTTTGCAGCAAATTGTTTGCAGCAAATTTGTTTGCAGCAAATTGTTTGCAGCAATTTTGTTTTCAGCAAATGGTTTGTAGCAAATTGCTAAAATTGTTTGCAGCAAATTTGTTTGCAGCACATTTGTTTGTAGGAAACTGTTTGTAGCAAATTGTTTGTAGCCAATTGCTTGCAGCAAATTGTTTGCAGCAAATTGTTTGAAGCAAATTGTTCGCAGCAAATTTGTTTTAAGCAAATTGTTTGTAGCACATTGTTTGCAGCAAATTGTTTGCGGCAAAATTGTTTGCACCTAAATGTTTGTAGCAAATTGTTTGCAGCAAATTGTTTGCAACAAATTGTTTGCAGCACTTTTGTTTGCATCTAATTTGTTTGCTGCAAATTGTTTGAAGCACATTGTTTGTAGCAAATTGTTTGCAGCAAATTTGTTTGCAGCAAATTGTTTGTAGCACATTGTTTGTAGCAAACTGTTTGTAGCAAATTGTTTGCAGCAATTTTGTTTGCAGCAAATGGTTTGTAGCAAATTGCTAGCAGCAAATTGTTTGCAGCAAATTTGTTTGCAGCACATTGTTTGCAGCAAATTGTTTGCAGCAAATTTGTTTGCAGCAAATTGTTTGTAGCAAATGGTTTGTAGCAAATTGCTAGCAGCAAATTGTTTGCAGCAAATTTGTTGCAGCTAATTAGTAAGCAGCAAATTGTTTGTAGAAAATTTGTTTGCAGCAAATTGTTTGTAGCACATTGTTTGTAGCAAATTGTTTGTAGCAAATTGTTTGCAGCAAATTGTTTGCAGCAAATTGTTTGCAGCAATTTTGTTTGCAGCTAATTTGTTTGCTGCAAATTGTTTGAAGCACATTGTTTATAGCAAACTGTTTGTAGCAAATTGTTTGCAGCAAATTGTTTGTAGCAAATTGTTTGCAGCAATTTTGTTTGCAGCTAATTTGTTTGCTGCAAATTGTTTGAAGCACATTGTTTATAGCAAACTGTTTGTAGCAAATTGTTTGCAGCAAATTGTTTGTAGCAAATTGTTTGCAGCAAATTGTTTGCAGCAAATTTGTTTGCAGCAAATTGTTTGTAGCAAATTGTTTGTAGCAAATTGTTTGTAGCAAATTGTTTGCAGCAAATTTGTTTGCAGCAAATTAGTTTGCAGCAAATTGTTTGCAGCAAATTTGTTTGCACCAAATTGTTTGTAGCAAATTGTTTGTAGCAAATTGTTTGCAGAAAATTGTTTGTAGCAAATTGTTTGTAGCAAATTGTTTGCAGCAAATTGTTTGTAGCAAATTGTTTGTAGCAAATTGTTTGCAGCAAATTGTTTGCAGCAAATTGTTTGCAGCAAATTTGTTTGCAGCAAATTGTTTGCAGCAAATTTGTTTGCAGCAAATTGTTTGTAGCAAATTGTTTGTAGCAAATTGTTTGCAGCAAATTGTTTGTAGCAAATTGTTTGCAGCAAATTGTTTGCAGCAAATTTGTTTGCAGCAAATTGTTTGTAGCAAATTGTTTGGTTAAATTGTTTGTAGCAAACGGTTTGTAGCAAATTGTTTGTAGCAAATTGTTTGCAGCAAATTGTTTGCAGCAAATTGTTTGCAGCAAATTGTTTGCAGCAAATTTGTTTGCAGCAAATTGTTTGCAGCAATTTTGTTTGCAGCAAATTGTTTGTAGCAAATTGTTTGCAGCAAATTTGTTTGTAGGAAATTGTTTGTAGCAAATTGTGTGTAGCAAATTGTTTGCAGCAAATTGTTTGTAGCAAATTGTTTGCAGCAATTTTGTTTGCAGCAAATGGTTTGTAGCAATTTGTTTGTAGCAAATTGTTTGCAGCAAATTGTTTGCAGCACATTGTTTGCAGCAAATTGTTTGCAGCAAATTGTTTGCAGCAAATTGTTTGCAGCAATTTTGTTTGCAGCAAATGGTTTGTAGCAAATTGTTTGCAGCAATTTTGTTTGCAGCAAATGGTTTGTAGCAAATTGTTTGCAGCAAATCTGTTTGCCGCAATTTTGTTTGTAGGAAATTGTTTGTAGCAAATTGTTTGCAGCAAATTTGTTTGCAGCAAATTGTTTGTAGCACATTGTTTGTAGCAAACTGTTTGTAGCAAATTGTTTGCAGCAAATTGTTTGTAGCAAATTGTTTGCAGCAAATTTGTTTGCAGCAAATTGTTTGCAGCAACTTTGTTTGCAGCAAATTGTTTGTAGCAAATTGTTTGTAGCAAATTGTTTGCAGCAAATTGTTTGCAGCAAATTTGTTTGCAGCAAATTGTTTGCAGCAATTTTGTTTTCAGCAAATGGTTTGTAGCAAATTGCTAGCAGCAAATTGTTTGCAGCAAATTTGTTTGCAGCACATTTGTTTGTAGGAAACTGTTTGTAGCAAATTGTTTGTAGCCAATTGCTTGCAGCAAATTGTTTGCAGCAAATTGTTCGCAGCAAATTTGTTTTAAGCAAATTGTTTGTAGCACATTGTTTGCAGCAAATTGTTTGCGGCAAAATTGTTTGCACCTAAATGTTTGTAGCAAATTGTTTGCAGCAAATTGTTTGCAACAAATTGTTTGCAACTTTTGTTTGCAGCAAATTTGTTTGCAGCAAATTGTTTGTAGCACATTGTTTGTAGCAAATTGTTTGCAGCAAATTTGTTTGCAGCAAATTGTTTGTAGCAAATTGTTTGTAGCAAACTGTTTGTAGCAAATTGTTTGCAGCAATTTTGTTTGCAGCAAATGGTTTGTAGCAAATTGTTTGCAGCAAATTGTTTGCAGCAAATTTGTTTGCAGCAAATTGTTTGCAGCAAATTGTTTGCAGCAAATTTGTTTGCAGCAAATTGTTTGTAGCAAATTGTTTGTAGCAAATTGTTTGCAGCAAATTGTTTGCAGCAAATTTGTTTGCAGCTAATTAGTAAGCAGCAAATTGTTTGTAGCAAATTTGTTTGCAGCAAATTGTTTGTAGCACATTGTTTGTAGCAAACTGTTTGTAGCAAATTGTTTGCAGCAAATTGTTTGCAGCAAATTGTTTGCAGCAATTTTTTTGCAGCAAATTTGTTTGCAGCAAATTGTTTGTAGCAAATTGTTTGTAGCAAACTGTTTGTAGCAAATTGTTTGTAGCAAATTGTTTGTAGCAAATTGTTTGCAGCAATTTTGTTTGCAGCTAATTTGTTTGCTGCAAATTGTTTGAAGCACATTGTTTATAGCAAACTGTTTGTAGCAAATTGTTTGTAGCAAATTGTTTGTAGCAAATTGTTTGCAGCAAATTGTTTGCAGCAAATTGTTTGCAGCAAATTTGTTTGCAGCAAATTGTTTGTAGAAAATTGTTTGTAGCAAATTGTTTGTAGCAAAGTGTTTGCAGCGAATTTGTTTGCAGCTAATTGTTTGCAGCAAATTGTTTGCAGCAAATTTGTTTGCAGCAAATTGTTTGTAGCAAATTGTTTGTAGCAAATTGTTTGCAGCAAATTGTTTGCAGCAAATTGTTTGCAGCAAATTGTTTGCAGAAAATTGTTTGTAGCAAATTGTTTGTAGCAAATTGTTTGCAGAAAATTGTTTGCAGCAAATTGTTTGCAGCAAATTTGTTTGCAGCAAATTGTTTGCAGCAAATTTGTTTGCAGCAAATTGTTTGCAATTTTTGCAGCAAATTGTTTGTAGCAAATTGTTTGCAGCAAATTTGTTTGCAGCAAATTGTTTGCAGGAATTTGTTTGCAGACAAATTGTTTGCAGCAAATTGTTTGCAGCAAATTTGTTTGCAGCAAATTGTTTGTAGCAAATTGTTTGCAGCAAATTGTTTGCAGCAAATTGTTTGCAGCAATTTGTTTGCAGCAAATTTGTTTGCAGCAAATTGTTTGTAGCAAATTGTTTGTAGCAAACTGTTTGTAGCAAATTGTTTGTAGCAAATTGTTTGTAAAAAATTGTTTGCAGCAAATTTGTTTGCAGCAAATTTGTTTGCAGCAAATTGTTTGTAGCAAATTGTTTGTAGCAAATTGTTTGTAGCAAATTGTTTGTAGCAAATTGTTTGTAGCAAATTGTTTGTTTGCAGCAAATTGTTTGCAGCAAATTGTTTGTAGCAAATTGTTTGTAGCAAATTGTTTGTAGCAAATTGTTTGCAGCAAATTTGTTTGCAGCAAATTGTTTGCAGCAAATTGTTTGCAGCAAATTTGTTTGCAGCAAATTGTTTGCAGCAAATTGTTTGCAGCAAATTGTTTGCAGAAAATTGTTTGTAGCAAATTGTTTGCAGAAAATTGTTTGTAGCAAATTGTTTGTAGCAAATTGTTTGCAGCAAATTGTTTGCAGCAAATTGTTTGCAGCAAATTTGTTTGCAGCAAATTGTTTGCAGCAAATTTGTTTGCAGCAAATTGTTTGTAGCAAATTGTTTGCAGCAAATTTTTTGTGAAGCAAATTGTTTGCAGCAAATTTGTTTGCAGCAAATTGTTTGCAGCAAATTTGTTTGCAGATAATTTGTTTGCAGCAAACTTGTTTGCAAGCAAATTTGTTTGCAGCAAATTGTTTGTAGCAAATTGTTTGCAGAAAATTGTTTGTAGCAAATTGTTTGTAGCAAATTGTTTGTAGCAAATTGTTTGCAGCAAATTTGTTTGCAGCAAATTGTTTGTAGCAAATTGTTTGCAGCAAATTGTTTGCAGCAAATTGTTTGCAGCAAATTTGTTTGCAGCAAATTTGTTTGTAGCAAATTGTTTGCAGCAAATTGTTTGTAGCAAATTGTTTGCAGCAAATTGTTTGCAGCAAATTGTTTGCAGCAAATTGTTTGCAGCAAATTGTGTTTGCAGAACAAATTGTTTGTAGCAAATTTGTTTGCAGCAAATTGTTTGTAGCAAATTGTTTGCAGCAAATTGTTTGTAGCAAATTGTTTGTAGCAAATTGTTTGCAGCAAATTTGTTTGCAGCAAATTGTTTGTAGCAAATTGTTTGTAGCAAATTGTTTGTAGCAAATTTGTTTGCAGCAAATTGTTTGTAGCAAATTGTTTGTAGCAAATTGTTTGCAGCAAATTGTTTGTAGCAGCAAATTGTTTGTAGCAAATTGTTTGCAGCAAATTGTTTGCAGTTTGTAGCAAATTGTTTGTAGCAAATTGTTTGCAGCAAATTGTTTGCAGCAAATTTGTTTGCAAAATTGTTTGCAGCAAATTTATTTGTTGTTTGTAGCAAATTGTTTGCAGCAAATTTTGTTTGCAGCAAATTGTTTGCAGTAAAAATTGTTTGCAGCAAATTGTTTGTAGCAAATTGTTTGCAGCAAATTTTTGTTTTTATTGTTTGCAGCAAATTTGTTTGCAGCAAATTGTTTGCAGCAAATTTGTTTGCAGCAAATTGTTTGCAGCAAATTTGTTTGCAGCAAATTGTTTGTAGCAAATTGTTTGCAGCAAATTGTTTGCAGCAAATTGTTTGTAGCAAATTGTTTGCAGCAAATTTGTTTGCAGCAAATTGTTTGTAGCAAATTGTTTGCAGCAAATTGTTTGCAGCAAATTGTTTGCAAC